>JAQFZB010000005.1:0-153173 GCA_034695165.1 Desoria trispinata
TAGAGATTTTTTAGAGATTTTTTAGAGATTTTTTAGAGATTTTTTAGAGATTTTTTAGAGATTTTTTAGAGATTTTTAGAGATTTTTTAGACATTTTTTAGACATTTTTTAGAGATTTTTTTAGAGATTTTTTAGAGATTTTTACCGGAGAAAGTCTGTTTTTGTGGGGGAATATTAGACAACAAAAGAGCGGTAATCCAACCCATCCAACGGAAGAATAGAGAATTCGTTGATTAATGAGGTTCGTTCATTTAATTTTTACATTAAATATATTTTCGCAGTTTATTAAATTAAATTACTGTTTGTTGGCTGGTTGGTGTAAACATTTCCGGATAATTAGCAGTTAAGGAGATTAAATAGTAAAGAAACATGTAAGGAATTGTCATAAAATATTTTTTTAAACTGTTGACTCGTTTCGTTGCCTTAGCTTGATCCGATTTCTCAATTTGAGATTTGAGCCTTGAGGCTAGATTTGTCGTAAAAAAGTTATCAAATTTTATTTTATAGAAACATTTTAATTCAGCGATATAAGCCGGATGAATTAAGGTTCGTATAGAAAGTGTTACTAAGGAAAGTGGGGGGTCAAAGGGGTGTGGTTTGGACCCTTATATTTTTGATTAGGTTGAACCCAAAAATTTAGAAAAAATATGCTTAGATAGGGAGCATCTTAAAAAACTACGAGTAGGGATAGTGGTGTTTATCATACCAGAAGCATTCCATCCTTTTTAAAATCACGATTTTTAATTTTCCAACATTCCTAACTTCCGTTAGGACTGTCGTAAAGAGTTGAGCATGGTGTCATTGGATAGCCAGATTCCTGGCGCAGGGACATCGTTCACTCTTTTGGGAGTTAACAGTTCTCTGAAATTGCTATTAATTGACAAAGTCAAGATTTTTACTTTTTAGAGCATATTTAATGGGGGTTGTAATTTAACATATGTTAAACATTGACCACACCTCCCCAGGGGGGTGACCTGGAAAATCCAAAATCTACTGGGATCCTCCTTGGCACTTCTTATTACGAATAGTGGGCGCACTCACGCATACGTCTTATACTCCGCAAACGTCGCTTCGCAACTTACTTTCATGCATAAAAATTTTTTCATGAATGAAAGTAAGTTGCGAAGCGACGTTTGCGGAGACCGTGAGTACGCCCAGTGAAAACATAATTTGAAAATTTGAATCCGTGAGTTATCGTGCAGACGGACAGACACCTAGACATTCCCATAAAGTATTGTGCCAATACTTAATAAGGTTCGGGCTAAAATATGAATGAAGGAGGAGCTTCGTAGTCGTCCGGTGGCATATAACTTGTTACGTTGTTGAGTAGGTACTATACTCAACAACTTGTTACGTGATTTATAAAACAAAATAATAATCTTTTCCCAACTTACTTTTAACTCAAGATTTAAAAACTTCAGAATAATTAAAAAACTACGAAAAATACGTAACATTTTGAATTATTTTTTAGTAATTTCGCAGTAAATTTATTCGCAGTAAATTTATTCGCATTAAATTTATTCGCAGTAAATTTATTCGCAGTAAATTTTATCGCAGTAAATTTTATCGCAGTAAATTTATTCGCAGTAAATTTATTCGCAGTAAATTTTATCGCAGTAAATTTATTCGCATTAAATTTATTCGCAGTAAATTTTATCGAAGTAAATTTTATCGCAGTAAATTTATTCGCAGTAACTTCACAAATTCGCAGTATCGCAGTAACTTCACAAATTCGCAGTATCGCAGTAGCTTCACGTCGCAGTCGCAGTAACTTCACACACATGATGTATGGAGAGTTTGGCGAATTCCATTCACAATCCTCGTCTTCATTGGACTATAGTGGTTCTCCTATAATCGGATCTCAGTCACCATTGAAAAGTTCCCAGGAACAAAATAGAAGGGATCTTAATAATTATGCTCCCATGCAAACGTTTCCAATTTTTGGTAATGGGACTCGGATCTCCGTTGTGGGAAATCAGGGTACGGATGAAACAATTTTTGCTACTTTGTCCAATGAAAGTATCAACATTTATTGCCTGAAAACAAAAGTAAGTAGAGAAATTTTATTAATATTTCATTTAATAATATAATGTGTAATGTCACATATTATGTTCATATTGATATTTTTTAAATTATTATTTAGGGACAAAAAACGAAAGAAGACGAAAATCAAACAGTTGCCGATGAAAATTTATTGGAACTTAATGAAGTTCATGAGCTGACAACGAACAACTTTGTTCTGCTTTCGTTTGCCATTAGTACATGCTCCATAACTTTGCTCCCAAAATCTTTGATCTATGCCGTTGGTACACAATCTGATGAGATACCAAATGCAGTATTCTTATATCATCTTCACGGCGATACATCTATTCCTGCCTCTGTTCATCTTTCTAAAGAGGTTATAACGAGCTCGGATTCCTCGGTATGGTTGTTCACATTTCGCATAACAAAAATTTTAATATTACTGATCACGATATGATGATTTTTATAATTAATTACAGTTCAAAAGCTTCATTAATGTTAGTCCATCTGTAAAATTGGCACTGCAAGAAGACAAATACATTGCATGTGTTTTGGAAAATCAAACAGTTGTTGTATGGGATATTTCCAACAACGTGTCGCATGTCACTTTTCCTTTAAAATCAAATGGTAATTAAACAAAATATCGTATGTTTTATGTTTTATCCAAAAGACAAATGTTTGTTTGTTTAATCTTTATTACTGTCACGTCTAATCAAATCAAAATGGCACTGGCATGATAGTAATAGAGGTACCCTTTAAATAATACTGTTTGTATACTATACTCCTATGAATAATACAAACTATTTTTTGGTATGAATAGGAGTACATGTTGCTTGGCATCCAACTGAGCCACTGAAACTAATGATCGTAGAAGCAAATGGATGGATCAAGTTCTACAATATTTACAAGCAATGCTGTTTTATGTCTTTGTATGTTGGTCGAGCTCCTTTATATTCAGCAGATTGGGCATTGACGAATAGTCTTATTGCTGTGGTTGGATGGTCTGGAGGATATACTATTATCAATACATCACAACCCAATTCGAAGTAATTATGTGAAACTTCTCTCTAATTCTAATTCATATTAAGATCCAATTTGTAAATTATGATTTTGAATATTTTCAGCATGTATAAAACATTTGAACATTCCCAAAAGAACATTTCGAAAGTGAAATTTAATTCAACTGATGAAAGGTGCATTGCGACATTTGGTCGTTCCCCTGGAGTTTTACGATTATGGCGCAACCATTTTTCATCTCACATTTGGTCACATAATAGCAATCAGGTAATATGTACACAAATTATTCACATTCAGTAGTGAAAATTATACTAATTGTCTAATTTTTATTGTTCAGATTCAAGATATAGCATGGATGCATGGAAAACCGTTCATAATTGCATTGTACCAAAACAAAATAAAAATATATGATGGAAGCGATTAAGTTGCGGTGATGTTCCTCCGGTAATTTAAATCAATGTGAAAACCAGGTCTTCTTTATCTTCTTTTTCATCTTTCTTACACTGAAGAATATTGATAAGCTCTATCTATCTATTTGATGTATAATAAAAAAGATGGACTCGTGTGATTCTGTAAGTCTTGCTATTCATTCATCTAAATGCAACATAAACGGTTTCGAATTCTGTGCAACTGTACTTAACTTTTAATTATGAGCCATATTCCTACGACGAAAACAGCAAAAGAGGCAGTGAATCTATAATAATTATTACTAAAGGATATACACACTGGTGGAAAAATGGGTATTCGGCTAAACGGTTATCAGACATTAAATTTCAGTACTAATTTATTGTTATTATTAAGTTACTTTATATAATTGACTTAGATACAAGATAACTATTAGCCAAACCAACCAGGTACTTCGGGCTTATACTTAAGTCTATCAAGGAGAATCTTCCTTTGTTCAATTAGTCCGTCAGATTGTTTCTTTTCGTCTTCCAAATCTTTTTGTGTTTTATCCTCTGGGAATACGTCTGGGAACTCAAATTTATAGTCCTTTGGCTACAAAAAAACATAATGAAAGTAGTTTTAAATAGATTACTGTTTTATGACTTAATTTATTATCATTTATCCTTAAACGCATTACTTACCAACGTGATCCAAGCAACTTTGTAGTCATCTTCTTTAATAATGTATTGCCTCCCACGAGCTCTTTTTGTTTCCCCTTAAATAAAATAACAATTAACACTATTTTATGAGACTACAAGGCACAGATGAATTGGCTGATGGTTGATTATCATCTTCCTCCCCAATGAATGTCAGATAATTAGAATATTAAAATTAAAAAAGTATAATTCTGAAAACACTTACCCCCATGGATATATATATGAACATTAACGACAGGAACATTGTAAATCTTTTCTAAATAGTTTTTTACATCAAATTTGCTCATTTCATTAGATACCATAAACATGAGCCGGTTCCTTGGAAAGTTGTCAAACTTGGGTTTCATCATTTTCATCCAACAATTTGGAAGAAATATCCTCAATTGAGGATTGCCTTTCTGATATAAAGGATACCTAGAAAAGATCACAATGATGTTTAATTGTTTAATGTAAAAAATAATTTATAATTATTGTTTTAGTTAGCTATTTTGGGTTGTTGAGTACTACTAGACAAAAGTAGTACTCAACAAATTTTGGCCCAGGCCCAACTGCTTCTGCTCTAACAATCTCAATCTGACTTTATAACAATTGAAATCTGATCATTATGAAAAATAAATACAAAAAAACCAACTCTCACCAGCGAGAAGACATTTTCAAATTTTAAGATTCCAAAAAAAGCAAAAAATTTAAATCACGAATTTTCCAAACGATTTACAAATACTTAAATTCTTTATTCAGTCGATTTAAAATTCGCGCTTATTAAATCAGTGGATAAAAGAGCGGTAATCTGTTTGATTCAAAACACGTGCTATGAAAACTGTTTTTCATTTTTCTCGCGTGTGAGAAAGTACAGAAACCTGTCTAGTTTTTCATCGAACACGGAAAGAAATTTTTTATTTTAATTAACTGAAACTTTTCGTGTGTTATAATTTCTCTGCAATTACCGAATTATTAAAAAGAAGAAGAAAAAGTAAAAATGGTTCGGAAGAAGGTGGATAATCGAATCCGAGTTCTCACAGAAAATGGAGTTCACACCGGTCACCGATCAATGTTTGTTATTGTTGGCGACAAAGGTCGTGACCAGGTACAATAATTAGTTTTATTTAAATCAATAATTTACTAGCCATAACATATTTTAAAAAATAAGCTGGATAATATATTTATATATAGGTCGTCATTCTACATCACATGCTTTCAAAAGCAGAAGTTAAAGCTCGTCCTTCTGTTTTGTGGTGCTATAAGAAAGAATTGGGATTTAGCAGGTAACTTAATAAGAGCTCAGTATCATTGGTTTAAGACATATGAGACTATTTTAAAGAGTTGAAAAATTTTTACAATTCTCATTTAGTCATCGAAAGAAACGAATGCGTCATTTACAGAAGAAAATTAAATCAGGAAAACTCGATGTAAATGAAGATGATCCATTTGAACTGTTTATTGCATCTACCAATATACGTTACTGTTACTATGCCGAAACACACAAAATTCTTGGGAATACTTACGGCATGTGTGTCCTGCAAGACTTCGAGGCTTTAACACCAAATTTACTTGCTCGAACTGTAGAGACTGTTGAAGGTGGCGGAGTTATTGTTATTCTCCTAAGATCTGTTAATTCACTGAAGCAGTTGTATGCCATGAATATGGATGTGCATTCTCGTTTTCGAACAGAAGCCCATCAAGATGTTATCGGACGATTTAATGAAAGGTGAAAATCCTTCTTCATTTATTTAATTTATGTTTATTACATTACAAAGTTACAATTAAATCAACATAATTCGCAATTTTTAGGTTCATGCTGTCGCTAGGATCATGCAGCTCATGCATAGTGATGGATGATAGCCTCAATATACTTCCTGTCTCGTCTAATATGGCCAATATTGTTCCTGTGGAGCCCAATACTTGTTTTTCAGATGACTTGGAGCTTCGATCCTTAAAAGAAAGTTTGCAGGACACTCAACCAGTTGGAGTTTTAATAAACTGTTGCAAAACCCTTGATCAGGTACGAATTTTTTGTCAAAATTATAATTATTTATTTATTAGAACACCTTCAATGTATTTAAATTGTTGTAGGCAAAGGCTTTGCTAAAATTTATTGATGCCATATCCGAAAAACGTCTGGACTCTACAGTATCTTTAACTGCTGCAAGAGGCAGAGGAAAATCTGCGGCGTTGGGACTTTCGATGGCTGCTGCCATTGCTTTTGGATATTCTAATATTTACGTAACAAGTCCAAGCCCTGAAAACTTGAAGACGTTGTTTGAGTTTGTCTTCAAAGGTAAATACACCGTTATAATAAACATAACGAAGAGTCAAACCATGATCCATGATCGTATTGTAATTCGTAATTAGTGCATGGTTCGTCTGTTATCAAAATGAAAGTAAAATTCGAAATCCCTGTTTAGTTTTCATAGGAGTGAACAACCTTTTCGAAATAATTTTCATCCAAAAACCCAATTCCTGCGGAACGTAATCTACATATACCGATAAAATTTTCAAGTTTATTTATGTATGGTTAGGTTCATTGGGACTTTATCAAGTTTCATAAAGACCCGTTCGATAATTGTCGTTTAGATCTATCTTCTAAAGGGGTTTCACCCCTCCTTAATAATAATAATTATTAACTATGTAAAAAAACGTTTAATTTGTTTTCCTTTCTTGTTGTATTAGGGTTTGACGTATTGGAGTATCAAGAACACATTGATTACGACTTAATCCAATCCACAAACCCCGAGTTCAATAAAGCAATTGTGAGAGTAAATTTCGTTAGAGACCACAGACAAACAATTCAGGTAAATCAGCAAGGTATAGTTAAAAATTAGCCCGTGTAACTCTTTTTATTTGAAAAATAGTATATTCATCCAACGGATGCTCAAAAATTGGGACAAGCAGAATTGCTAATTATTGATGAGGCAGCCGCAATTCCTCTTCCCTTAGTCAAATCATTATTTGGACCGTATTTAATTTTTCTTGCATCTACCATCAGTGGATACGAAGGAACAGGCAGATCACTCTCGTTAAAGCTTATTCAACAACTTCGTACAAGTGGTGCTTCACTTAAAGCTTCTGAAACCGACCAATCTAAAAAAGGTGGTAGTTCAGTGTCGGGGAGAACTCTTCGAGAGGTAATTTCTAATTAATATATATATAAATTTCCTAAAAAAATCATAATAAAAAAATAAATGATTGTACTAGATAACACTAGAAGAGTCCATACGATACAAACCAGGGGACAAAGTGGAAAGTTGGCTAACGAACATTTTATGCCTGGACGCAACCCTTACCCCACCAATAACTTCAGGATGTCCTCCACCAAAAGACTGTGATTTGTATTACATTAGTCGGTACTACTTTTAAATTCCTTTTAAACAACTTCACATAAACGTTTAGTTAATATTATGCACTAATTAATATTAAATTACTTTCAGCGATACACTATTTAGTTTCCACAAAGCGTCGGAGATGTTTCTACAACGAATCATGTCCCTATATGTAGCTTCTCATTATAAGGTATTGCTAGCTCATGCCACATTCATTCATTTAACCAAACCCTTTTGAACTGCCTACTTTAAATTTTTCGTACAGAATTCTCCAAATGACTTACAATTGATGTCAGATGCACCTGCCCATCACCTATTTTGCTTGTTAGGACCGGTGGATCCCAATAAAAAATCTCTCCCAGAGGTCTTGTGCGTTATACAAGTATGCATTGAAGGGGAAATTTCAAAAGGAAGCATCACTGCAGGTCTTCAGCGGGGTAAAAGAGCATCTGGAGACTTGATTCCTTGGACGGTTGCACAGCAATTCCAAGATCAAGACTTCCCATCCTTGTCTGGAGCTCGGATTGTTCGTGTTGCAACACATCCAGATTACCAAGGGGTAGCTATAAGTTTTCGAGTTTTGCAAGATTTAATTTTTAAAGACACGTATTTACGACTGATGTGTGGTTTTCAGATGGGTTACGGTTCAAGGGCTATAGAATTGCTTCAATCGTACTACGAAGGAAAAATGGTGGACATTGGAGAATTAAACACACCAAAAATTCAAGAAATCAAAACTATTCAAGATGAAGATCTGAATTTGCACACAGAGAAAATTGGTAATTCAAATGAAAAATGTAATGAAATTGTAACATAGTTTATTTAATGTATTATTGGTTTAGTTCCACGCAAAAACTTACCACCCTTGCTATTGAAACTAACGGAGCGAGCTCCGGAAGGACTTCATTATCTGGGAGTTTCGTATGGGGTTACTTTGCCGTTGCTTAAATTCTGGAAAAGGGGTGGATTTGTTCCCGTATATATGAGGTTACAATTAATTATAAATCTCTCTACTTACACTCTGATTAACTTTAAATCAATCAATCTGCAAATCTTTAGACAAACGCCCAATGACTTAACGGGAGAACATTCATGTATCATGATAAAACTGCTTGATTCCGAAATTGTTAAGATATTTGATGCAGGATGGCTGCAAGAGTATTTTCAGGATTTTAGAAGACGCTTTGTATCTCTCTTGTCCTTTCAGTTTAAAGCATTTTTGCCATCGTTAGCTCTTAGTATTTTACAGAACAAAAATACTAAGATTGATACAGTTACAGGTATGTAAAACTAAATTCAATCATAGATATAAATAAAATAAACCGTTACAACGAATGCAACCAAGGGGTGTAAACAGAAACCACACGTCTTGTCCGTCTAGTAAAACGAATTTTAAAATCAAAGTCTGTGTCAAAAAGCCGTTATAATTGAAATTTTACTCGACGTTGACCTTTTGACCTCACATAGGAGGTCACGGGATCATTGGGGATCAAAATGAACATCAAAATCGGATTCCCAATATAAAAACCGATTAGAATCGATACTGTACCCGATGTTGACGTTTTGACCGCCTTTATCTCTTTTATGATCCCTTGAAGGTCACGGGATCATGGGAGGTCAAATTGAACGTCATAGTCGGATACTCCATACGAAAACCGATCAGAATCGATACTTTACTCGATTTTGACCTTTTGACCTCCCTTACATCACATGTAACCCCTTGACCTACGGGGTCCAAAAACATAGCCAGCCGTTCTCATACCCTATAGAGGTCATGTACAAAGTTTGATGAAGATCCGTCAACGCGTTCGAGAGTAAGAGCACCAACAGACAGACGGACAGACGGATAAGACAATCTTATAAAGGGGTTTACACCCCTTAATAATGATAAATTGAATTTTTCTATCATTTTAATCCCAGAATTGAACCAATTGGAGATACAGCTACACGTTACAGCATATGATATGAAAAGACTGGAGTTATATACAAAAAATATGACTGATTATCATGTTATTATGGATCTTGTTCCAATAATCAGTCGTCTCTACTTCATTAATAAACTTGGGGACTTGAAAGTCTCTGCTGTCCAATCTGTAAGTATGATTAAATTTAAAACTACACTGAAAACTAAAAATTCTTTCTTTGCATATCAGGCTATTTTATTGGGACTTGGTCTACAGCATAAAACTGTAGATCAATTAGCCAAAGAATTGGAGCTACCGTCAACTCAACTTCTCGGCCTCTTCAATAGAGCAATTAAAAAAATTTTGGAAACTTTAAATCGAATACTAGAGAGTGCATTAGCAACTGAAGTGACAACTGCACATTCAGACAAGGCAACGGGACACATGATACCTATTGCAAAGAGTCTTGCTGATGAACTGAATAAAGCAGAAAAAGAGTTGAAAAAGAAACAACTTGTAGAACTTGAAAGACTCAAAGAAGACGATTTCAGTCAATTTGCTATCAAAGGAAGTGATGAAGTTTGGTCAACCGCATTATCTTCTTCATTGGAACCTCCAAAAGGAAGTATAACAATCAAGAGTGGGGAAAAGAGAATTGGAGATGATCTTCAGGGAGAGAATAAAAAAAAGAAAAAACATTCAGATTCTAGTAACGACAAAAAGAAAAACTTTGGAAAAGGATGGAAGAAACTGGGAAAAAACAAAGGCTAAAGAACGACAAAATTATTTTGTTTTAATTTTGTACAAATCTAAGTTGAGTAGTTATTGACTGTAAATGGTTTCTTCGTTAAATTTCATTTCATAGTTTTTTTATTTCAAGATATTGACCGTAATAAAATTATCACAAATAATTTTTTTTATCGCCAGTGCTATTTCTTTGGACACCCAACATTATTATTTTTTTGATGTTTCAGCATCTTCATCTTTTTCTGATTCTTCTTCCTCCTCAGAATCTTCATACTCCTCTTCTGTATTGTCAAAAAATGTCATAATTTTGATTTCAAGGGCTTAAAATATTTAAATTTAAGTAAATGAACTGCTGTACCATCATCTTCTGGGTCGTAATCGGCATCATCATCATCATCATCGTCATGTACTTTGCTGGCGCCACCCCCATAGCTAAATCCTGATGATCCTCCGTAGCTGAATCCGCCACCACCTCCTTCGTAGTCGTCATCATCATCATTGTTTCCTTGTCGACCAAACTTATGCGATCGTGCTGAAAAAAATATTCAGTTGATGGTAATAATAGAATATAGGTAAATTAAGTAAATTTAAATGTGACGTACTCGACATGCTAAGATCCTTCGTGATGCTGGTGTCAAAATTACACTTAGGACAAGGAATTGGTTTGTTCTTTTCATATTTGAATCCCTTCCTCTTTACATGGTCATCACAATAGCATACTTTGCATCGGAGACATGAATATTGCCCTAGTCGATTACAGGACTGACATTTGTAACTTTCAGCTTCAAGAACTTGACACGATGCCTGGTGTTCTGTTGGATTTGCACAATTATGGTTAGTTCTTATAAGAGTATCTTCTAGAACAAAATATTAGGAAGAGTCTAACCGAATTGATCATCTTCACACAGGAAACTGTTGCAAAATGAACATTTGAAGATTCTTCCTCCATGTTCCCAAGTTCCTCGTGTACATTCAATGCAGACCGCATCGGTTAACGGGCATGTACAAGCATGAGCCTGAAGACATTTTCTACCATGGCATACCCAGGCTTCACAAAAGTCACATACTGCTCCCTGTAAAAATGTAAAAAAAACATGCTAAACTTAATTTAATAACGTAGCGGTTATAAATAAACCGTTACAACGAATGTAACCAAGGGGTGTAAACAGAAACCACACGTCTTATTGTTAGTCTGTCCGTCTAGTAAAACGAATTTTAAAATCAAAGTCTGTGTCAAAAACCCGTTATAACTGAAATTTTACTCGACTTTGACCTTTTGACCTCCCATAGAAGGTCGCGGGATCATTGGGGATCAAAATGAACATCAAAATCGGATTCCCAATATAAAAACCGATTAGAATCGATACTTTACCCGATGTTGACCTTTTGACCGCCTTTATCTCTTTTATGACCCCTTGAAGGTCACGGGATCATGGGAGGTCAAATTGAACGTCATAGTCGGATTCTCCATACGAAAACCGATCAGAATCGATACTTTACTCGATTTTGACCTTTTGACCTCCCTTACATCACATGTAACCCCTTGACCTACGGGGTCCAAAAACATAGCCAGCCGTTCTCATACCCTATAGAGGTCATGTACAAAGTTTGATGAAGATCCGTCAACGCGTTCGAGAGTAAGAGCACCAACAGACAGACGGACAGACGGATAAGACAATCTTATAAAGGGGTTTACACCCCTTAATAACGTACCACCATTCCTAGGCCAGTTGTATAAACTCCAGCGTGTCGAATAACACAGTCTCCGGTTTTGAGCATACATTTAACTTTACCGCAATGAGCGCATCTGTACATCCCAATATTTTTTTAAATAAATAAAATGCATATTTTTAAGAAATTGGACATATATTTACTGTGGAAGCCGTTGCAATGACTGACAAAAGTAACAAAAAGCTCGATTTTTCTGAGTCTTCTTACACTTGTCACATTCCATTAGTGCATTGCAAGGTTGATCAACAATACTTCTATGCTCTCTTGATTCACGAATATTTTTTTGTCGCAGTTTCTGTTTATCAGCCTTCTTCCGCTGACCAGTTTTCTTTTTCGGCATATCTTATCCTCTTTCCTATTCCAACTTCCACCCCTGTAAACACAACGAAAACAAATTTTGTGAGACAAAATGTATCAAATCCCACAGGTTACGACTCAATTCTAAAACAATACCTAATATTCTGAAAAAAAATTTAGTAAACTAATGGTAAACTCCAATTGAAAGTACTATACTCTATACCTATACTATACTGATGGATTAGTCGTCGGACAACTGCTTTTCCATCTTGCAAATACGCATGGAAAAGAAATATTTGAATTTCCCGCGAATGACTTTGAGAAACCATTGTTCTTTATGATATCACAAATTTTGGTCTATGCCAAGGTAACGCAGTTTCCGGGCTGATGCTATTTTCCATTCCATGTTTTCAATAGTTTTCATCCCGTGTTTAGGGATGAGGTTGAATCACAGTTTTTTTATGAGAGCGATAATAAAATTTTGAAAATACTAGTTATATTCAATCAGATGTTACGGAACGTATTGAATGATGAGAAGCTAAGTAAAGCAGAAAGAAGTCTACTTTCATTAGAACGGAGACAATAATTTCAAGGATTTCAAAATAATCATTTATTTTAGAAACAGTAAATAGCATATTTGATATCCAATTGTAGCTTTACACTGAATACAAACATAACAGAAGCGAAACATACAAAACATTTTTGTTTTTTGGAAGCTTTCATGATGTATTTAAGGAGAACTGATATTTTCAGATGCGAAACTTAATTGTTTACTAAATTTCTTCTAGTATTAAAAAACCCATACAAAGCCAAAAATATCACTGATAACAACAAATAAAATTGGACAGTTACTTAAACGTATAAAGAGTCTGTGGCGAAATATAAAGGTAAAACAAATGTACATAAAAATACATATTGGTAGTTTAGATGAAAAAAACTCATTAAATTGTTTTAGGAAGACGCTCTGAATTGAAATCTTCAATAGAGTTTAGAGCATTATGTAAAAGAAAGCTTTTTTCATTGTTTAATCATGAAAACTTGTCATCTTTAATTTAATCTTCATTATGGAAAACACCCTTATTTATATCGTGTGGCCAACTTTTCCCTGCTGCTGTTTGTTCATTTGTTGTTGGAACAAGAATGGAATGCTAAAGAAATAATATGAGGATGATGATGATTGTGATGACGGGAGATTCAGTGCTTTAGGGCAACTAACTTAACTTCTCAGCAACTGGCTAACTGCAACTACATTCATCTAAGTCGATATTTCAGTGATGGTTGCTGTGCATCTCATAGAATTTAGTCCTAAGTAAAACACTGTGAAACACAGAATACAATCCACTAATGCTTTAACTTTATAAAATCCTTTTCCCCTTTTGCTTTTGCTACTACGTCCATTTAACTTTATCATTTTATTTATTTAGTACGGATTTGAACTCAGCAGAGTCAACGTAGTGTAATATCATAATAGCAATCTTATGTCTTTATTATTGTTGAGATTCAAGTTTTATTTGTAATATTTCAAATTTTTAATATTGGAAAGTCTACTCAACAAAAGTTTAGTGTTTTATGAAAGTTATAAATTGGAAAATTATTAAAATACAATAATTTCAGAGATATATTTATTAATTGTGTTATCACCGGTTACGTTTTAATTTTAATGATCTTACTTATCGAGTTTCGTTTTATAGTTGAAGTGGTGAAGTGCAAGTGCAAGGATAATCATAAAATAAATAAACAAGTATTATCTTAATTATTTGAGGTCGATCGAGCGAGGATAACTTTTCGGATTTCAGTGCAGATTAAAGGTACGGATTCGTATTAATATTTCTGTACCTCCACTACGATATGAAAAAGAAAATCTTTCATTGAAGAACTCAAATGACACCTGTTGCAATACTACGAGGAGAATAGGATTGACAAAATCGTCACAAAAACGTTTCAATTCAATCACAGAGATGTATGTATAAAAAGGAGAAAAGTAATTGTCATTTTGGAAATGGAATAAATATATATAATAATCTGAATATTAAGGATTGTATTTAGAAGGGATAAAAATAAGTTTTTTAAATTAACCAATGGTGGTGGTGGTTGACAAAGGTTGATCTTTTTGCACGCAGAATTCATTTAAAATATTTCGTAAGAATCATAATTTTTAATAATAATAATATATTTACAAATTTACAAATAATTTAATAAATTGATTGTAGTATTTCCTTGTTTTAATGTATAATTCAAAAGGATACATTTTAAGAAAGGAACTTCTAAATTCAATTGATATTTTTTTAAATAGCAAAAATTACTACCAAAAAGATGCATTATTATTATTAAGAGGTGTAAACATCTTTATAAGATCGTCTTATCCGTCTGTCCATCCGTCTATTGGTGCTCTAACTCTCTAACACATTGTCGACATTCTATGAAACCTAATACATGTCATCTATGTGACATGAAAACAACATGTTTTTGGACCCTGTAGGTGAAAGGGATAAAAGGGTCATAAGGGTGGTCAAAAGGTCAAAATGGAGTAAGGTATCGATTCTAATCGGTTTTCATATGGGTATTATGATTTTGAGGTTGATTTTGACCGATAGGAGTTCAAAAAGTCAACATGAAGTAAAGTATTGATTCTAATCGGTTTTCATAATAGGTATTTCGATTTTGAGGTTAAATTTAGCCTATGATGCTCCCGTGACCTTCTATATGAGGTCAAAAAGTCAAATTCGATTAAAGTCTCACTTGTACAGGGTTTTTGACGAGATTTCGATTTTAAAATTCGTTTTTAAATTATACTTAAACCGTTAATAAAACTTTTCAAGACTCGGAAAACATTCTTGGGTAAATTTACCTTCAACATTCTAGTTTAGGATTAAGAATTATCCACCAACATGAAGTGCAAAAGATATTTAACGCAAACGCTCCTAATCTCGATGATCTAATGAATTTGTGAATTTCTAATAATAATGATCTTCATCTTGAATATTGATACCGACATAGACATTTTATAATATGTATTTTTATCACAATCAAACCATAATTATACAATCAGATTATATGGCGCATGATATAATTTCATCAATTTAACCGATATAGTAGTAGAATTCTTAAACTTCGTTTGGTATTTCAATATTAAAATAATCGTATTAATGAGGAAGTAACTGCATTATGCATTATGCTATCATGAATGATATTCACGATTACCTAGTTTTTATTCTTTTTTCACACGGCTTTAACTGGCTTTGAATTTGTAAACAACAGTAAGCATTTTAGTATTCGTAATTTTCTATGGAACTACCTTTTTTATATTATGAGAAATACATTGTCTTACTGACTTGCAAATAATATAATAATAAAATAATTATAAAAGACTATGGTATTACTGAATGTTTGTAGCGTAGCGTTTACTGAATGTTTATTGCAGTAGTAGTTAAAGTTAATCCTTAATCATTGCCTTTGATTAATTTGACAGATAGTAATATGTCATATCTCATTTAATAATAATTTTATTCACTGACTACTGTGACTAATGCATTCAATTCAATTATAAAATAGTGTAAATCACAATTACATGTTCGTATATTGCTGCTTGGATAATTTTAAATTCAGGTGATTTCTTATATTGATGATGATATTGATATGGTAAAGCAATGGTAGTGTTCCCATTTCTTGCAACGTCAAGTCAATTAAGTAAAAAGTAAACCTTCTAATACTAATAACTATTGAAGCTGACTCAACGACATTCTGATTTTTTCTTTAGCTCCATAATAATAGTTAACAATGCATAAATCTCTGTAATGAAAAGACCTTTTAATAGTTCAATTAGTTTGAAGATTCTAAGAGTTGTAGTTTTCTTACAATACAAGTAATTTACATTTTACTACTTTCGCAGTATTTATTTAACAATGCTATGAATTTATGAGAGTTTGTAATGACATTCAAATCAAAATGCGATAAAATAATATATAATATATATATATATATTTCAATACTAAAATTACATTAATTATACATTAATTATAGAGTGGTTGGTTACAAAGTTGAGTTCAGTCACCAACTCCTTCATGGATGCTGCTCCCATCATTTTTCTGTGTGTGATTAAATAATATTTAATATTATTTAAACGGATATGACAAATAATTGTTGATGATAATGGGCTTAGTGCAAGTTTAAATTCACCCACAGAAAGGGATTGATATTGACATTGATCATTCATGCAGTGCAGAACATTAAATAAAGGAGATAACAATAATTACTTACATTATGAAATGAATGATCATGATCTGGTCTCACAATAGTAGTAGTAGTGGTTCAGTTCATTATATTCTCAAAAATTCTCAGTATCTTTATTACCGTTTAAAGATCTCAAACAAAACTTGATCAAATATTAATATTCCAATATCTTTACAAATATTTATAGCGAAAGTTATTTATTATTATTTGTTTAAACGCTTTTTGGATTGATTAAGGTTTCGAATTGGGCAAGAGAACTATAATGCTAAACTAAGTGATACGGCTACAACATAACTAGCTACAAATATTTATTCCTTTATTACCCAAAATGTAAATTTTTATTTATAATTTCCAATTTCATACAAGCAAAAAATACTCAATGTTTTGCTTTCTCCTCTTGAGCAATGGAATGAGGCCACACATTTCATTGTCTTGTTATAAATTAAGGTATCATTTATTACAACTGAATAAGCTTGTCAATGTATAAATATAAATTACAGTTCATTTCCAATAATTAATTGATCCTATTTGTACTTTTGATGGTAGATCATTTTCAAGAGAAAATATCGAGTTATATGGAGGACTGACGACACCAATCGGAACGTTTAACCAGAGAAAACAATGTCTGAAAACAAATTGATGGCGTCTGAGGCGTTATTTCTTTTACTATGCAGCTCAAGTTTCTGGTTTTGTGGATGTGAAAAAACCAAGAAACTGATCTTTCTTTCCCTGAAGGCAACAATGTGACTTAATTTCTCTGAAACTATCATAAATGTTGAATTAAGCAATTTTACAAGTGCATAATTATTGTGATACTACTTGCTACAAAGGTTTTCTAGTTTATTTGAAAATCATTCAAGTGTCCATGTGTTTTTGTGAGAAGTAAAGTCTTGAAATTTGTGTTTAACACAGTTTAAAGTTAACGGTATTAAGCTGGAGCGATCACACAGTGCACCCAACATCATGGGCTTACAGCCGTTGGAATTTACGGATTGTCTTACTGACAGTCCGTATTTCCGGGAGAATCTTCATGCCCATGAAAAGGAATTGGAAAAAACAAGTTCACAAATCAAAGTACTTGTCAAAGATGTAAAGGAGATCTTTAATGCAGCCCGATGTAAGTACCGTATATATGCGATAATTCAAATTCCGTGTTAATTAATATCTAGTTCTTAAATCCATGAGTTCAGAAATTAATTTGACACATTAAAAGAGTGCATAAAGTGAGTTACTTGATTTTAACTAGCAACAGAATCTTACCGAAAAATAAAAACGAACCCCGGTTTTATTAATGTAGGCAATTTGTCTTCCTGAGAAGTTAGTTATTTTAATGTGGCTTAAAAGTTAATACAATCACAATCAGTAAATTTAATATTGTATAGTATAATAATATAGAGTAAAATTTTCGATGACGCATGACGCCAGGGCTTATTTTTTGTGATTTAAAATAAAAATATAACATTCAACTACAACGTGTTTAAAACGTTTTAAACTATTTGTCTCGTCTCCCCTATTTGTAAAATGTAAAAACAAGTTTTACTTTTTTGTTACTTATACATTCCCAACTAAAAATATAAGTGCAATAGATTCATTCGTAATTTTAGTGGATAATAAAAAAACACTAGATTCCAGCTAAAAATAATGCAAAGCTCTTTGATGAAAATAAAATAATATTGGATAGTAAATATAATGAACATGTACTATGAAATACACGACCACATTAAGTAATCAACACCGAAAATCATTTTCTAATTTTTTCTCCCACACTGAATTGAATTGCTAGCTATGGGCTATCATTCGTTATCGTATCGTTTCTTTTTTCAGTCTGGTTGAATAAAAATTCGTTTGATGATCAATCACATTCACATGGAACAGAAAGTTATGTTTCCTTGAGTGGACATGCAATCCAACTCTTTCCTATTATTATCCTGTTTTATAGCAGCTTTAAAAATATTGAACTTATCATGTAATTTTACTGTGTTTTTAGCATTGTACGCTTACTAGAAATACATGAGGACACTATAAAATACTTAAGGTCATTAATAAACGAATTGAAATTGGAGTCTAAATTTTATTATTTTATGTCAATATCTCATCATCATCGTGTCGATCATCATTGGAAAATCAAATAATTCAATATTAAGGTATCTAAAATTGTACGGATTCAGTAAGTAACTATAAATTGCAAAACATTTTATACAGATGTTGACGATGACTCAGACTGTTTTATAGACTTTTTTATTGTGACAACGATGCAAAAATAATGCTGTAAAACTGTAGTATCAGATTATTTCTCAATCCAATTGTAGAAATATTTCATACTTTCAATAAAGTAAAATAAACTAATCTCTTTGATTTTATTATAAAAATTGTGCTAACAAAAAAGGCACCTTCCTGTAAAATATAAAATTAAGAATATATTTTTCATCCACTGTTTTCTCCTAGATTAATAAACAAATATTCTTCTCTTCCGTTATGAACTAATATTTAAATTGAATTACATTGAAAGTTGAGATTTTAAGATGAGGGATGGTTGACTTTATTTTCTTCAATTTCATTTTATTTTATTTTCCAAAATTAACCCAACACCATGATAGCACAACACATAGTAATTATGCTATAGAGGATATCACGTAATTCTATAAATAATTAAATCGATGACCATACTAAAAATAAAATCATGGGATTCAGCACCTCTGAATTCGTGGTATATGATTCATCAGACTAAATTCACATCAAATTTATTTTGATTTACTGATTATGATTAATATTATTGTATTTTTCTTGATTTATTGTTCCATGAAAATTGAAAATAATCCATTTCATGTATTGCTTAGCAATGCTTGTTTGACGATGTACGGTCTCTACGTTCCCTATGCTTTGCAGTTTTATTTATTGAAATTAATTGATAACGGTTTGGGTATTTAATTAAATCCCATTTCAATTCTCAATTTCATTCCATTGAAATGTTTAACAAAAGGAAAATAGAATTCATTACAAATATGGTCCATTGCCTGTAATTCACTCTGCTTGTGACAAAATCATGGTTACATGTTTCTCACACTCAGTTCATTAGTTTTTGCAGATCCATGCATTGTTTTTCAATTACTACAATACAATTCAATTTTGCATTGATTCATTAAAAGTTTAATATATATGCTGTATTTGGTAAATTTTACTGTAATTACTATTTCATAAAAATAAGAATTTAATTTAATTATCTCAGATGTTGTCATTTTCATTTCAATTTATTTCGTTATGAAAAATACATTTAAAATTTAATGAGCATTTCTGTAGGATAAATTATTTTTAGTACTAATAGTTTACCAAAACAGCTGTTGCATCACATGAGACGGAATAAATGATTTAATAACATAAGGGCAATAGTTCTAAGCAGAAAAAGATTACATTGGACATTATTCCAGGGCATGATTTCATTGATTTCCATTTATTACTAAATTAGTACAGGCTAAATTAAATATTTGGATGTTACATGATTAAACAAGTTAATGTATGTCGTTCTCGGTATGACGTGTTGCAATGCAACACAAATAATGCAATATTGCAAACTGTTGGTTGAAACTGGAACAATGTTTGGGAACGGATTATGAAAAAATCAGTGAGTAAATAATTAGCAAGTTTGTATTTATTTATTATGTATATCCATAATATTTTAAATAGAAATGAACTAATAATATTTTAAATAGAAATGAACTAAGCGTTTGTAACGTTTTATGCCAAAAATATGTGATACTTTGGTTTTTACTATTGTCATTAGAAAATACAGTTTTTTTACATTTTGTTGGGAAATCAGTCAACAAACAAGCGCATATGTTAGTCAATTTATTTTAATTTCCTTTAAATTAAAATTCTTTCATGGTATTATTTTGTGAAAATATTCACTTTCCGAATTCTTTCAGTTGTTTCTGTTTCATTTCATTAGAATCCAAATGTATGAGTATAAACTATTTGGTTAAGCAACGTTAAATAAAGAATACAGAAAGATTTTTGCTTTCTGCTCTTATTAAAAAGTGTAGCAGCCTATTTAATATTCATATCAATTAAAATGAACTTGTCAATCTGCATTCTGAAGAAAGGTGACTGAGCCCAAAAGTTGTTTTATTGTTTTACAAAGTACTAAGGCACTTATTAAGCTTTTATAGTTTCTCTAGATTCAAAATCAAACGTTTTTATTTAAAAAATATCATAATTGCCACACCACATTATGTTATGAATGAATTATATCAAAATCTGCCTTAAAGTTCATTTGAACATAATTACAACAACGGTATTGAAAGTGTAGCCATTTTTGACAACAAATCATGTACTTATGTTTAAGGGAGTCCATGTGTTTTAGTGTAGGTTTTATGTTTGAATTCCGATAATTTTATAACTATTTTCTTTTACTATAATAATAACTATATGGTAGGGTACTGTAAAAATGATTTAAATAATGTTTTTCATTTAACAATGTGGTGTACATAGTTCTTTTCGTGTAATTTCATATAAGGGGAAAATAGGAAATTTATGATTTGATTATTTGAATTTACTCTCTCTATATCTCTCTGTTTTCGAAAGAATATTCGCCTTGAATTTGAACGTTTCATGTTATTTATCTGTTGTACTTTGGTAAAAGATAGAAAGAGAGAGGTGAATCGAAAGGATTTGAATTCATTCAACGATAAAGAAACAAAGGTTTCCTTTAAAGTCTTGCTCAATTAGCTGTTAATTGGACAGGTAAATTGTAGCCTAGAAGAAGAACATAGGAGAGATTTAATACCAGGTATAGTAGTAGATGAAGAAAGGATCAAAGTATGGAAAATTTGAATGAATCGGAAAATACAATTTGAGAACTTTAAATGTAAATCGTATCAATAGAGAATAGAACAGCAAGGAATACCGACATGAAAATGACCCTGAGGGGAAATTCATGTTTGAATAATAATGCTGCTGCGACTGATGACGAAGAAAGTTGATTGTATTCCACTTTTGGTTTGCATCGAAAATATCTAGGGCATCTTCAAGCTTGTCGTCATCTAATGCTGCCTAAAAACCTCAATCCATTACAATCAAACGTAAACGTTGAAAAAAACACTCCCCTGTGGTATGTATTTTTTTATTGTACTACACAGGGCTTAAATTGTACAAGGAGGATACTACTATCAACTATTCTATCATTATGCCATTACACTTTTATTCTTGCAAAAGGTGGATGAGCCATGAAGGAGGTGGTTGGTCGTGGATGTGCTGGTTTAAATAATCCTCTACTTACTATATGCTCATGCTGCTATACTTAGGCAATATTGTCTTCACATTCATTCGGTACTAGAAAAATGAGACAAAAGCTACCAGCTTTATTTCTAGCTTAAAAAAGAGTATTTTTTGAGAATAGGATGTTCTTGTATGTTCTCCCGTCCTTTCTTAATGCCTTTTACTACTTGCTTCTAACAATTGAAAGAATAAAATAAAAACTCAACCGATCACTCCACCACCACCACCAATGACCACCATCACAAAAGGGTTCAACAGAGATTTGTAATCTTTGTACATTCTTTCTTCTTCTTCTATAAATACATGGGGATAGCCAACGTAAAAAAATCTTTATTATTGCTTTCAATAAAGAGAATAAATAAACGCTAGCTGATTTAATCCCCACTCAATGTACCGTACTAGTATAGATACGAATGCATGCTACTATATAGTAAAAGAGTAAGAAGATATATATAAGAAGAAACCACGAAATCTATAGTCTAAGGAAAAATGATCATCGTAAGAATATGAAGATGAGATGAAGGAGGCGTCCGTACAACCTTTAAGATCACTGGATCCCTCGTGCTCTTAGTTGTTGTTAATAGCTTGTACATTGTTAAAGATATCGAACTAAGAGTTGAAGGTCTTTTTGAATATTTTTTGTTACATTGATTCCTTTTCTTGTATACGTAGCTTTATCTAAAAACATATTGCATAGAGATAGGGTGGCATTTTATTCATAAAATATATTGAATCTTTGCTATATACAACACCTCACTTTAACATATAGTATTGCCCTGTTCTTCTGTCGTACGTCGTATAGAGGGTCATATTTGTTGTCTTGACTTGTATTCATTTATCCCATGTTTGGAATGTAAGGTTGTACATTTCAATGCGAGAATGTTTACAATAATAATATAGTACCTTGATTAATCTCTCTGCGAATTGAGAGGTAGAATGTTTACCAAAAAATTTTCTGTCACTTTTGCTAATCAAAAAACTTTTGCGACATTCTCTACAGAATTATTTATTATCGCTATATTGAAATATTTATTATTATTATTTATCTGAACGTCTTGTCTGTCCGTCCGTCTGAGCACGCATATATCAGGAGCGATTTGAAATTGAAATTGAAATTAGCTTTATTAAAGTGTTAGCAATCTCAGCACATAATTACACTGATTTTCAGAGAGGAACACTAAAAACGAAGAATTAAATTAATTTTAACAAACAACGTCACTATTATCCTTCATTATGAGATAACCCTTAACTAATGTACAGAACGACTCATAACTTAAGACTTTTAAATCCCAAGTATTGGGAAGATTATTCCAAAGTGAATGTAAATGTGAATGATGTTTTGAAATTCTATAAACGAGATACTTTTTGGGATACCTAGGGGATCAAGTTTATCAAAAGCACCCTCACATGTCCTAAAGTGACGCAGCTAGGCCATATGTTATGAATGTTTGAAATAGGAATCCCCATCAAGTAGGGTATTATTTGGATGCTTAGCTAGGCCCCAAACGTTTTTAAGATCGAATTCTACATTTTAAATTGTTATTATTATTAATTCTTTATTAATGTGTTTATCAAATTCATTAATACAATTGCATAATGTTCTTCCATAAGTAACACTTAAAATAAACCAATTAACCTTTTGCATATATATTTACTAGTCACAATCTTAGTAGTGAATTGACGGATTATTTCTCTCCTGACATATGATATTGAAAATAGATTTCTTAAATTGTGAATAACTTAAGTTATCCACACTCAAATCTTTTGGTAACCCATTCCAAAGTTGTACCGTCCTATACTTGACAGACTTTTTAAATTGTTCAGTTTTAAATGTATAATTAACCATGAGAGGACATGTTCTGAGATGACTTCTATTGGACAATTTTAATTTACCTAATAAAAAGCTTTTGTAGGCGTCTTTAAGTATAACAAAATTCCTACGCTCCTCAACTGTTAAGAAGTTACATTTCCTATACAAAGAATAGACATCTATTCCATTTTTTGGGTTGAATTTTTTCTTAGCTGATTTGACAATTCTAGGGTAATAGTATTCAATTAAGAATCTGTCAATTCTCCTTTGCACATGCGCTAAAGTGTGACTTGGTTGAACAGCCCATATTTTTATACCATAATCTATAACTGAATGTAGATAAGAATTTATCATAACTTTCATTACATGTGGAGATATATATCTTTTTAACCCCCTAATGAATTTAATTCTAGATGCCACAATGTGATTAATATATTCATGATGTAAATCAAACTTAAGGTGTGCATCAAGTATAAGTCCCAAGTACTTAAATTGATAAACTCTTTCTACAATATTGTTACGTATATCTATGTTGGTTATGCTGTGGTCACAGGATTTGTCTTTTTCTTTGTGAAAAATTAAAAACTTTGTTTTGTCAAAGTTCACTAAAACTCCGTTTTGCTCACACCATTGGCAAATCTTTTCAAATTGTAATGTTATCTGATTTTTCAACTCGTTAGTATCCTGTCCACTTACATATATAACAACATCATCAGCATATAACAAATGCTCACAACTTATGACATTACTAATTGAGTTACAATATAGACTCCATAATAGTGGGCCCAGAGCAGAACCCTGACATATCCCCCTGTTAAAACTATAGTATACATTAGAATTATCAAAATTGAACACTCTATTTCTAAATAGCTCCCTAATGATTCTGATGTACCATGGTTCAATATTAAATTCCTGCATCAATTTACGGATTAAAAGATTTTGATCACACGACCCAAATGCATTTGAGAAGTCTATAAATAGAGCCAGCACTTTTGTTTTAGGTTTATCTAACGATTCATAAATATAGTCAACAAATTGAGTTAAGGCTGTAATACAAGATTTTCCTTTACGATACGCGTGTTGATTTTGACATAGTTTCGATTCAACTCTTATTGATAATCGATTAAACAAAAATTTTTCAAATATTTTGCAATAAATATTTAGTATTGAGATGGGTCTATAGCTTTTTACTTGTGTAAGGGAGCCTTTACCTTTGTATAGAGGTATAACTAAAGCAGATTTAAAACTTTGTGGAATCACACCCTCTCTCAAAAATATCGAAAAATAAATTGTCAAGAATTTAGAGAAGACATTTCTGCAAGCTTTGGTTAAGCTGGAGGATGGAGTTTTTTCACTTGATGTTACTTTATTTTTGACAGACTTAATACAGGAATCTATTTCAGTGATACTAATACATAAGTTTCTGTCTGATTCCATGCTACCTGTATAGTCAAAGTCTGCTATGTATTGTTTAACTTCCTGATTAATTTGTGTCTCAGTAATTAAAGTATTATTCTTAACTACAAATGAATCGGCAAAGAGATCATTAATTTGATCTTTGTTAGTTACTTTTACTTTGTCTACCATAATTGATGTGATTGGTTTTCTACTTTTTTTCCTAAAGTTAGTTAGTTCATCCACCGTTTTCCACAGTGAACTAGAATCAACACTCTCTTTAAATTTTTTCCTAAAATATTCTCTTTTACAAGATGTCAATTTATTGTTAACCCTATTTCTTATACTTCTATAGTTCTTCCAATCATTTTCTCCTTGCGTTTTGGTGGCTAATTTGAATGCCTTATTTCTACATTTTATCATATTTGCAAGCTCTGGAGAAAACCATGGAGAGACTTTTCCCTTTACAAAACGCCGTTTCAGTGGCGCATGTTTATCTAATACCGAAATTACATAATTGTTGAATTTTAAGAATTCATCATCAACTGATGTAGGATTCTTACTAGAGATGATATGATTTTGCTTATAATTGCTTATATCATTTTCCAATTCTTCAACATTAATTTTGTTATAATTGCGACTGTATATACATCGAGGTGGAAACTTAATCTTAGGCAATGCTCTAAGTACAAATATCATTTCATGATCTGAACCACCAAATGGAAATTGTCCATGTTTACAATATTTTTTAACGTCTGTGACAAACAAGTGATCTATTAACGATATTCCATTGTGTGTTGCCCTTTTAACCAATTGTGTCAAATTGAATTCACTAGCAATATTTAAATAGTTTTGTACTTTAACATCAAAACTCTGCTTGTGCTTTATCAGATCTATATTGAAGTCCCCAAATATAATCTTTTCATAATCATACTTACAAAGAAAGTTGTTGAGTTCTGTAAAAAATTGCACGAATTGCAATACAGATGTATTCGGTGGTCTATAGATTGTTATCACCAAAATTGGCTTTATTCCTACCTTCCATATTTTAAGAATTAATGCTTCTAAAAATTCAGGTACATACTCAAATTTGTGCTCAATTACCTCATATAGAAATAGGTCATTAACGTATACTATAGTACCACCTCCTTCCTTCTCCAATCTATCAACTCTAACTGATTGGTAACCTTTCACATTGAATTGAGCCGATAAATCTCTATTTACATCAAGTTTAGATTCAGTACAAGCTAAAACTGCTATGTCTAGCTGTGACAATAATGTCACCAATTCTGTAAACTTATTTCTAATACTATTGAAGTTCTGATGACAAAATTTTAATCCTTTGCTGAGAAGTTCCACTGGAATGTCTATCTCTGCATTGATGTCAGATGAAGTATTCAAATTTGTTGAGTGTTCATTGAATGATGTCGAAATTCGTTCCAAGAAGTTGTCCGTGTCATCATTTAATGCCGGTATGCTACACTTCAGGCATCTCCAATGTCCATGATCCAATTTGCGAAATGTCTCTAGAGATAATTTAAGACACACTCTATGAGAGATTTGATCACAATTTCCACATTTTATGAATAGATTAGAATTCCTCAATTGACATAACGAGCATCTCTCCATGTTGTAAATTTTAAAAAAACGACCTGATAAGCCCCCGAAAACTCAGGGTTGGGTCCTCAAAGAGGCAAAATAATCCAAAGTGTGATTAGAAGTGGATATCGTTTGGTATTCGTCTTCCGGGTAGTTAGATAATCCAGAGCCCAAGGTAGGTTTTCCCTATGATCCCACTTATGATCCCAAGTCCTTGGTTAAATCTTGCATTTGTTGTATATTGAGAAACCATGCTTCGTTTTTCTTGGTGATTATAAAATATTTGGTCACAAAACTTTTATTTTTGTATTTATCACCGGTCTCAGTATGTAGTATTTAGCGAATTATGATATTAAGAATTTTCGAAAACAAATTTAATTTTCCATAATTTTTAATAAATTGAAAAATATAGAGGAAGAGGAAAATGGAGACTGAATCTATTTTGCTACGTACATTTTACATTAGTTTGTTTTGTTTAATTTCTGATGAAATGCCGAGAATACTCCTTGTTACTTCTCTAATGATGTCAGTCGTGTCATTGGGAATTCATGATTATACTTTATGATTTTTTATACTCAGGGTTTATTTATAATATTATATTACTTAAGATTGTTGTGGTATTGGTGGTTACAGTGTGGGTGACAGAAAAATAGTATTATATTTCTTTTTAAATAACGAAATTTGTTGCAGAACTCAACAGAGATATGAAAGAAATCCTTTTCTCTTAATGGAGTAAAGGATCACGCTAATGCTATCTAATCTTAAGATTACAACAGTGTATGAACTTATAAATTCAAAATGTACAGGTACAAGCTTCTATTTTGGTATCTGTTTTCAGTTTCAGCTATCATTCAAATTACAAATACCGTGGGACTAATTGTATACACATTCCGAATTACTAGTAGTTGCCTTCATTCGTTCGTAGATGTATAGAAATAAAAAAGGCTATCACATTCAATCTCAACCAATTTATTTCCATTAAATGTGTGTATATATAATATTAATGTTGAACTGTTTATTACATTTCTTTGAATTTATATTTAACAAAATTGAGAAGCTACAACTATCTTAGCTCGACGATTTTTCTATCTTATACATAACATCAAATTATGTTACATGAATTGATCAATTCTATTTGTAGAAAGATGTCACTTGGTCCAAAGTTTATTTTGTTTTGAATTATTTTTATATGACTTGTTACTTTTTAAAATTAAACGACTTTCTGGAAAGTTTAAAAGTACTTTGCGTTTAATTTAATGTTTTATGAAGAAGCTTTATATTATGCTTTTTTGGCATTGTATTGCAATTGTAGTGCAGCTGAGTGGATAAAATTAATATCCTTAAAATGCAAAACAAGGTTCAAGTACTAACGCTTACAATTAGTACAGAATATAACAAAATTTAATTTCTATTTTCCATATTGTGAATAGTGTATATTAATTAATTATTAGTGTATGAAATTGTATAGTGATAAATTCATTTATATTACATACTGGGTGAAGTTTTCGTGTTTTCATTTAATCATCCTTCCCTGATGTTAAAATTAATCGCAAGAAAGACTTCAATGTTTAAATTTAAATTTATATATACATCATCTCATCTCGTACTTTTATTCCATCGACATGATGTCTTTTTTAGTCTTGAGACCATATTATTATTATCGTTGTGCACGAGTCCTTTTCAGAGTTTTTTTCCTGATATGCGATTTTGTTTTGTGATATTTTTTATTTATGATTTAGCACATAATATGTATTTATTTTTGCTTTCCTTTTTCTAGTACTAAAAATCTAAATTCTTCATATTAATAACCTGGGGTTGGGATTGAGTTTAATCATTTTCATTATCAAGGGATTATTTAATATTAAATTTACATAAACTATATAGGGACAGCTGTATCATTTAAAGTTTCGAATTAAAATTTGCATGATATTCCCATGTGTAATATTTCTTATATCATATCAATTTATCATGATTGTACATTCTTGGAACTGAAAAAATTGAAAATGTTAAATCTGTTTCACTATATTAGTAAGGAGATATACTTAATACACAACTCTACAAATGGCTTGTACCGGTTTACCAAGACCTTCATAATTGAATTCATTCGTATTTTTATTTTTTATATGTATCCCTTATTTCTTTACATTTTAGTGTGCTTGTGCTTTCAACAACTTGGTTCTTTCTTATGTTTTTGCGGACGGATGTGTGTCGTAATGATGCAATTTAATTTAAAGAATGATCACCAGAGCGTTGTAGACCTGTTGTCATTTTGATGTTTGTTTGCACTACCTAATTACCAGCAAGAGCAAGATTACTTTGTTTTCTGTGACGATTGTTCAAAAGAATAAATGCCGTTCTAAATTTTTTGTTTTATAGGTATCTTCATTCAATAATTGTATAACTAAACTATGCAAATTATCAAAAAACACCGTCTGCACAAGTAAATTGTATAAATATAAGTAATTATGTATTACTCTAAAATATAATGTGAGTTGCAAAAATTTAAACCAGAAATTTCCATTCCAAGTTACAAGCTGTAAACCTTTTCAATCTCGTATTTACTTCAAGTCGTAGTACAAATATATGATTACTTCAAGTATCACGGAAATTACAGGACTGCAAAGTATAATACCCGTGAGCATGTTTGTAATACATTATATAAAATCATATTTTTCTGTTCCCTTGAAGCTTAGCACAGAGCTTATATATATATATCTTAAAGAAATGACAAGCCTTCCACCCGAATCATTTCCAAACTTTTAAAAGATTTTAAACTACATCGATTTAACATTATATTTGTTTAATTATGTTTAATGATTTTATATGGAATATTATAGTTTACGAGTTCTGGAACTATAGTCTTTTCTTTACATGTACCAGACTTCGTAAAATTATAAAATACAGCAAAGATTAGATCATTAGATCAGATCATATATGTTTCTATATAGTACATATATAGGGTATATATATAGTACATGAGGGTAATTTATTTTTTAAGGGACGAGACAATAGAGACATCAAAAAATTGTACGAAGAAGTATTGTATTTTTATTATAATGTTGAATGGGAGGGGTGTAATAATAGAGGATAATTCATGCTCTGTGACTCCAGGTTCAAAATCGCATCTTTTGATATCGTACATTTTTCTGTTTTCTTTTCATTGCAACTTTGTAGTTCAAAAATGCAATAAAAGACGTGAAGAAATCCGTGTCCTGTCTCATTAGATGAGCATCAGTGGACATTGTCGCCAAATGACTACTTATTGTTGTTAACTGCAGTTATGTTAAATCTTCAAATTCTAAGAAAAACCTTTTTAAAAAGAAAATTGTAGAAATATGGAGAAAAAATCTTATTATCATTGTCATTCTCACTTTTACATCATGATTTTCTGCTAAACTGATTTCTACGCGTTACACATCATTGAATTTGCGCTCTACATCACAATTTTTTCAAATTTGTAGGTAAAAATGGGTTAGCATATGATTTTTCATTTCAGAACATTAGCTTTGATTTAAACCTTGTTCTTTTTTTAACTACATATCAAGTCAAATTTTTGAAATGACCAAAAAAGGCAGCTACGTAGTTACGCTTTAAATATTAGAAAAGTTCTTTTAAATTTTTATTTTTAATTCATGTTTATACATTAGGAAGATATACAATTATATGTATAATTGTAAGTTTTTGGATTCCATTTAAACTCATATTCTTATGTCAATAGGTGGTTTGTTTAGTTCCTCTTGTCAGTCAGTCACTTTGTATTGATTTTTCTAAAAATAGGATAAACTCCTCTAAACATTTCTTATTTCCGGGTAAATTGTTTATGTTACGAGGTTGTAAATTCTTAAGAAAATGTGATTTGGGCAACTGCATTCATCATAACTTTCTTCCCGTTTAATCCAGCTAGTGGGCTATTGCGTTCTGTTTTCTTTCATTTGCTTGCAACAACAGTGTTTTTTAACTGTATTTCATATACTATTTTATTTTTTAGCTGCCCAGTTCGAATTTTACTTTACGTTTTAAACCCCAATAAATTAAAGAGTTTGGGTTTTGAGTTTTCTTTGCAATCGATTTGTTAAGCATATGCGTTTTCTAATATAGGTAATGTACAACTTTAAACAAACTTTTCAAAATATTTAAACAGGAGAAAATTTAAAAAATCTTCTTTGAAGGAAGGATGAAAAAAATTACATTGAAATTCAAATGATATATGTTCGTTATGAATGAAGGATTATGATTAGTGTGAATAGTATTGTTATTTATTAGTAAGTAAATAGTATATCAGTAAAAGGACTAATAAACATAATAAACAACTAAAGCGTCTATGTGATATTTCAGAAGTATTAAGGTTATCGGATTACAATTATAAAGTGATGGTAATGACGATCCTGCTTGTCAGTTAAATCAATATGTCAATATTATTTTGCAGTTGAAATTGTTTGTATGTTGATACTAAAAAAATCCTTTAACGTGTAAGTTTTAAAACCTGTAAAATGAGAAAATCTCTAAATTATTCTTAATTCTAATATTCTGATTAGGTTATCCTTATAAATATAGCAACAAACTGAGAAATTGCATTACATAGCAGCAGTCCCAATAATGAGAAATAAATAGCCTACATTATTAAGAAGTAATCACATGAATATTGTAAAATAATCATCCTGTTCAAGGTCCAATATACCATAATGCATGCTTGTGAATTAATAAGTACATGAAAGCAGTAATTTTTAAGATTTCAGTTTTGCATGAATTAAAAATTAACATAATTATTTAATGAGACAAGGATTGCTGCAATTGGTTACAATAATTTAAAAAAGGTGTACATCTTAAGTATAAATAAGTCTTCGGCTAGAAGAAGCTAAATTAGAGAAAAATGTACTTATCATCGTCGTGATTACGGTCAAAATATGGAGCAAAGGGGTAAGTAGACGGAGTAACGTTGTATTTACCAAAACTAACGGTTCATCACTTCCGTGTAACTCAAATGAATGATGCAAAGAATTGTGCAGTGAGTGAATGCATATAAAATACGAAAAATCAACCAAGGTGCATCAATATAATTGCAAAAGGTGTTCATACACAGTCTCCTCTTTAATGAAATACTTGTCACTGCTCTATCTTGCTGTTTCTGCTTTTGTTCTCTTTTAGATTAGCTTAAACACGTTATCATTTTTATTACAACTGCTAAAAACTGACTTGGCAAACTATTGTTACTCCTGCTATTATTTAGCTTTAGCTATAGATGAAGCGTTCGTGGTAATGAAAATTAAAACAGTAGAATATTGAATGAATAAATGTCGAAAATTATATTTAAACATTTGTTCTATATAAAATTTATGAAAATGTGGGATTTTATCAACTATTCTAAACTGATCAGATGACATAGATCTAATTGTGGTTGTGTGGTTGCAGCTATCAAATTCTTCAACTTCTTTTTTATGGAACAAATGGATGCATTAAGAACTTTGAACTGTGGTTTGAATATTTATCAATTCAATTTTATTCATCCTGTAATATATAAAATTTTAAGGCTCTTAATTTTGTAGTATTGAATTCAGAAAAGGTCAGGATAATAAAGGCTGCCACTAATTAAATTGTATAATGTGAAGTTTGTGTAAATGTTTAGCTGACTTGTTCATCTCTGAATAATGTAGTGGTATGATAATTCATGAAACGTGATGCAGCAGACTAGTGCAGCACAGCAGTAAGCATTATTATTAAGTTTCGTATTCCAGATGCATTCAATTTGATATTGGATAGTGAAATTCGCAGATGTACTTTAATAATGTTGATTGAAATAAATTGAGATTAAGTTTAAATTTTCAGATTGGATGTATTTTCCCTTTTCCCTTTATATGCTATTTGCAAATTGCAGTAAAGTAAAATAATATCAAATTTTTGTGATCTTGTGTTTCTTTCATCTCAAATTCTCAAATGATAAAAAGAATTATGGAAAGGATTAGAAATACGCTACTTATTCTGTAGAGCTCAAAACATAACCACTTACGGGATTAAATCACAGAGTTGTATGAATGATTAAATATATAAAATAAAGCCCAAAGGAAAAAAATGATGCAAAAACTGGCTTTCCTTCGACAATATATTTGTGTTAGCAGTATATATCATTATAATGTATAAACATTTCCACTTAAACTTTAGTGCAAGTGACAGAGGAACAGTTGTGAATTTAAATTTGCACTTGTAAATATTATTGCTTTTCTTTCATGAGTAGCACCTAAAAAACTTAATTTTGAATCACGAGGAAAACCATTCATATTTAAATGTGTTGGCTATTGTAATTGTAAGAGATTGTAAAGACAAAATCTAAAGGAAACTTTTTTAAAAGATAGATTAAAAATTTGAAAATAAAAATACTCCATAAATTACAAGATGAGCTGATTTATAATTTTTCAAGTAAAATTAATTTGTATGCCACCCAAGGATTTCCAATGATTCATATTAATATATCTAATCCCATGAAATGAAAATTAATGAGACAATTTAAATTTATTCTTGGGATATCATACCACAGTAGTAATATGTTTGTAGTTGGTAAATAAATCATTCACTCTCTGTTGTTGTCTCTTGTTCGGATGTAGGAATTCTCATCATTATTATCATTTTACTGATCATTTTCAAAATTTATTACTTTCAGCATTGTCCCGAGCTCAGCGAGCACTGGCTGATTCATTAGAAAAATTTACATTTGAGTGCATCGGAAGTAATCAAACGGATGATGAAATTGTTATAGCCAACTCACTGCGACAATTTGGCAATCTTATTTCGGCTATTGAAGATGAACGAGATAGAATGGTAAGAGTCTTATTAATTTTTGTAATGTCTACAATTTCTATGTTTCGTTTTAATTCCAAGTTCTTTAAGCTGAATTACGATATAGTTGTAGTCGTAAAAGATTATGATTTGAAATTCAAAGTGAAAGAAATTGTTCCCAAAAGTCTAAAAACCACAACAATAGCTTAAAAAAGCTTAAAAAATACAAATTAATTCAGTTCCGGACTCCTGTCTTCTTATGAAGATTAAAGTTAATCCATTCTGAGATTTTTATGCTAATATAAGTTCATGTAATTAATTATGATTTAAATATCTGACCAAGACACCCTGTCAAAACGTTCATCCATAAATTTTATTTTTACTTGATTAACTTGAGAAATATTTTTGATTTAATTAAAATTTTGGAAATAAGTTTAAAAGAGTTCTCTTATTTTATGAATATTGTTAATATTATTATTTAATCACGTAAGCATTTTAAGCATATACATGTAATAATATAATCGATAAACGGTTAATAATGCTAAATTGATTTGAATTTTTGTTTATGATCTGCATGAATATATACGGAGTGTAGCAAATGTTTAATATAATGGTAATAAGATGAATATTTGAATAGTGAGAATTTAAAACAACTCGAGGAAGGAATGATTAAGGGGTTTTAAATTTAAAAGAATGAATATTTGCAGTTTCATCAAATTCAAAGTTGAAATGAATGCACTAGGAGTCACGTTCAGGCAATTGGGAAAGCGAATGCAAATTATCTACTAAATGTTTCACAAGTAACTTTGTTAGAATTGGAAAACACCTAGACTCTACTACATATATTATATATAGTCATGATGATATATAGTGTCATGTCGGTCTTCTGAGATTCTAACCGTAAAAAATAATGAAGGGAAACTTTAATAATAAACTCTAAAGGAAGTTGTAAGTTTAACGTCTTTCTTTACTCTCCAATTCACGCTAAATGGTAATGGATTTTAGGTCTTACTAGACTCAAATTTCAAGTAGGACACATTTAAATAAGACATGGCTGTAAAACATTTAACAAAATTCTACAAGACATTCTGCATTACATTCAATTATCTATGTATGTCTTCATGATCTCATACTGCTGGTTTTGTAGCCCTGATTACTTCCAAATTAATTACAATTTAATTTCAATTGATGCATACACACATATTCGTATTACACGTTAGAAATCTTTTATTTATGAGGATGGTTCTCTTAATTTGCTGAGAACTTAAATATGCTTTTTTTGCAAATGAAATTTTAGAACTACTTTAAATTATATCCTAGTTGACCAGTGACAGGTGGCAATTAGTACACAAGTATATGTCAACCACATTTACATAAGGATGTTACTATAAAGTGCCCAATTTGGTGTTTATGGCTGAATGCAACGTGTCTTTTCATCCTTCATTTATGGTCTTATATTTTGAACTTGAATAAAGTTGTAATGCTTTAAAGAAAATAATGCTTTGATGATGATGTGTTTTGTCTGAGCTCCATTGTTTTTAATAATTATTATATATTTCCTTTTTAGCTGGAGAAGGCCAATGATCAATTTATCAAACCCTTGGATGATTTTCGTAAGAAAAAGATTGGAGTTGTCAAGGTACATTGAGCATTATTTCCTTTAATTCATTTATGAAATCTTAACTGAAAGATTTCGTTCGGGAAAATTTTGGTTCTTCCAAATATTCCAAACAATGCAAAAGCCAATAAATCTGATGTTAATATCATAAATTTTTGTTTCTTTTTGTAACAACAGGATGGTAAGAAAAAGTTTGAAAAGCAAACTACCAAATTTTGCCAAAGTCAAGAACGCTACCTGAATTTGTCTACGAAAAAGCAAGACACAATTTTACAGGAGGTAAGTTCCATTTTTATTCATTCAATAATATCTTTATTTTAAGTTTTAAAATGAATAGTAAATGACAAAATGACAGGTGGTGAAATAAATGTATAGATAGATGCCTTGATTTTATTTTCAATATTTGTCTACATTGTCATGAAGCTCTGCTACTATTATGGTTGTGTGATATGCTGTAGTAAAAGAAATGGTTATTTAAGTGAGAGTTGAATCATTCATTCATATGCATTGAATGGTTTAAATGGTGATAGTATTCAAGGAAAGTGAAGTCGATCATCATGATAGAGAGTGTCTCAAGAGATTTACGTTCTCATGCGCATTGAAATGTTGGGATTTATAGTGACTATGGTGGTTGGTGGCAAGATATCTTCAATTCTTAAGGATGAAAATCAATATTTGTATTTCAAGGAGAGTAGGGTTAGCTTTCACTTCACCAGCCACTTTTCCTTTCACCCACATCAGTCCCCGATGAATAGCAATGTTTTCAGTTTTTTTGCAACCAGCATTCAACACATTAAATCCTCCCCCCCCCCATTACTATGCATGAAATAACATAGCAAATGAAAACAACAATAGTGTATTGCGAATTAAAAGTATAAGTAGAAAGGGGTTATTTGAAAAGTGGGTTTTGTTAGTGTGAAATTGTTTCATGTATGAAGAATGTTGTGTAAATCCATATGTATATAGTTGAGGCAGTAGAGAAAGCAGTGTGGCATGGTAGATGAGTTCGTACATTTGAAGAAGTCGACTGGTATATTGAACGCATGAGTTTTGGCATAAAAGGAGAAAAGTCCTCCTGGCTCATATTGTTTTCTCCCTATTTGATGAGGACGTGGACATCCAATCCACCGCTATATATAGTAGTGTGGCTATATTTTGCCTCATTGTGATATTTGGCCAAAAATTCAACTCTCTACCAGTAGCATAGGAGTAGTAGCAGGAGAGGAACCTAAAAGAAAGTTTAGGAAAGGAATCAAGGTGTTTTCTCCCACTGAATTTGCAACTGCATCTCTTTTTCATTAATTCTTTCATTATATATGGTTTGAGATATTCATCATTTACTTCATCAATTCACAACACAAGGAATGGATACAGCTCAATAACAATATATTGAAATAAAAAATAACAATTTCTTGTTTTAGAATGAAACGCTAGATTCTCTAAAGTATTTCACATCATCACTAATACTAATAACAAAAGTTCTTATAATAAACATTAAATCTTCACATTTGACTTTAATATAAACACTTTATTGCTCTATTAGATTATACAGAGTGAACCCTTATTGACTGATTATTAATTTTTATAACATCGTATCGTAACGTACTTGATTGAATTGAATAGTTAATTGATAATTGATAGTATGTTGTTGGATATTTCTCAAGTAAAAGTAACGTAGCAAAATTTTGTACTCATTATTACAATATGTTTGTGTCAAAAGTTTGAATTTTATTTCCTATCAAAAACATTGTCTTGAAATAAAGTGAACCATGTTTTACTGTTTTAGAGGACAATAGTCTTATCCCTTGTAGCAAATTACCTTTGTGCACCTAGAAGAAGGAAAAGAATAGAAGAAAATTTATTAAAATCAAGTTATCCAATAATGCTTGTAGGACATGGGTGTGATAGATTTGCGTACATTACTTGTTTGTCCAAGGATTTAATGTCATCTCTGATTTCATCTCCTTTGGGCATATTCACGTGTCATATATGTAAACAGAAGGTTTTTAACTGCTGAAATCTCAAAGATAAAACACGAAAGACTTTCAAGTTTCTTAACATACATACACTTTAGACATAATAGGACCCATAATAATGCTATTCAAGTTTTCCTTTAATAATACGCAACAGTTTGTAAAACAATCAGTATGAGCTTAATTGCATCGTCCTCTTGTCCTGTTTTGTTGTCAAGTCATTAATCTGAGTTTTACGAAAAATGCAGTTTTATCCAAGAAATGGGAGGGGCATCTAACAACAGAAATCAATTTATTTTTTATCTATTCCATAATATAATATAGTGAATTTAAGTTAGAATGAAGAAAATATTACAGATATTTGACTTATCCCTGGTGGAATTTATGTAATGAAAGTGAAAATATAAAAGGATTTAAATTCAAGTGAAACAAATATCTCAGCACCTGTTAAAAAGAATTATTGTGAACACTTTTGAGACAACTAAAAGTTGTACCTATTGAATTGTAACGTTGTAAATCGCATTTGAGATGTCTTTTAATGCATGATCAACTGAAGAATAATCATTGTAATGGGCCCTTTTTAGGCCGATGCCTCTCTCGAGATGGAACAACGGCATTTCTGTCAAGCCAGTCTAAAATATGTTTTCCTACTACAAGAAGTTCAAGAGTGTAAGAAATACGAATTCGTCGAAACGGTAAGTTTATTTAGTACATTTTTTTTTCAATTCAATGACATACGGTTGGGGTTAAGGATTTGCTCATACGATATATCTATATGACTTAGCATGTGGAGAAAGCATTTTCTTTTATTATATAAAGGAATTTACAAGTATCTCAAATCTCAGTGAATCTTGCGATAGTTTGTATGGTTTTCACTAAATTGTTAATTTCTTCTTGTAAAAATTTACATTTCTTTTTTCCTATCTAATAAGATTTGAAGCAGCCTTAAATCAATCACTTTATTTTAGTATACCTATTGCAAGTTGTCTCTAACATTATAAAATACTATCAAAGTAGAAATATCAATTAATTATTTATCATGCGAGTTAGCTGTCAAATTCTTTTTATGGGAATTTTATCATATTGGCACAATAAATAAATTGTAGTGCAGTATAGAAAACAAAAATAAAAATAGGTTAAATAAGAAAATAAATTACATTGAGATTTAATTATGTTTTTGAATTTACAGCTTCTAGGTTTTATGTACAGTTGGTTAACATTTTATCATCAAGGACACGAAGTAGCTACGGACTACAAACCGTATATGGTCGACCTTCAAAAACGCATTCAAAATGTAAGTCAAATGTGTCCTCTCATTTCTTGTCCATCTTTATTCGTAAATCAATTTGACTCTGTTTTCTCTTTAAAGTAAAATTATCTGTTGGTTGCACTGTCATTCTCTTATGGCACTACCTCCTACTGAGTTTTTTATACTATACACTCTTACTGAACCCTTAGAGCAAAATGTTTTATGTTGAATATGAAATAGAAAGACAATAATAATAATAATAAAATAATTGATCGATTAACCAAAGATAATACGATTAGACATTACAATAATTACAGAACTAACTATTATTTCGCCCTGTCATAAATTCGTATGATTTCTAGCTTATTTGCAATAAATCCTGGAATTTTGTACATTATCTAAGAAATTTTATAAGTAACAAGAAAGCAGAAAGCAAATAACACTATATTATATACGCCAGGGAAATTTCTTCTATGAAATTCTAAATGAATTATAAACCTGTGAAAAGAGTCGTAAATAATTGGTTTGGTGTCTTGCAGAGAAATTCGGCGGAGTGTAAACAAAATCGCCTTATAGTTAAGAAATTTCACATGTCCATGCAAGATTAACGAGAAACATTTTTTGTTCGCTAGTTTTATTACATAGGATTCTTCAATTGTATTTATCTATTCTACACAGAGGGTATAGAATTCTATATTTCTAAAAGTAGATGTTGAGATGCTCAGAAAAATGTTACTTACACAACCAATTCTTTCACAGAGAATCAATTCATATATGTATTTAGCTGCTGAAGGAGACGAGCCGAAATGAGAAGAAAACGTAAACATTCTTGTATACTAAATAAGATACAAATAGAGAAGGAAGGAAAGTCTAAAAAAATGTTTTGCTTCACTGGAGACTGACGCCTTAGATAATTTCTTCATTCTCCGTTGTATACATGTTATAGTAATTTGTTATCAGTGACACAAACGTATATAATACTGCTCCTTCCATTCTTTTTTAATGTGTTTAATTAAGATATTTTATGAGGCCTTTGATTCTTAGCTAGATTTCTCTAAAAATAGAACCTAAAACTATGCTCATCAATTTTATAGTTATATGAACCATTTCAGTGATTGAGCGTCAAAATGGGGATAGAACAAAGAATATGTTTCAATTAAAACGAAGGAGCGTTTCTCAAAACATTACAATCTTAAAACATTTAGAATTATAAATTATGACAATTTCAATGTATAACTGTTTGTTTCATTGCAAATGAAATATAGTAAGTAATAATATAGTATATAATATACAGTCTGAATATAATTTCAAAATGCAATAAATAATATTGTAGAAATGAAAAATTAAGATGTTTGTATGTGTTTCATTAATAAAATATTGTTTCCATAGTACTCCCTGATATTTCAGCTCTATAATATTGAGTTGAGCCAATAAAGCAAATGAAATTAAATTTTTTCTCATCATAGATTGAGATGGCAAATGCAAGTAAGAGAATTATTTCTGAAATAAAAGTCAGCATTCAGTCAATGTTTTTCTAGCTCTCTACTTATTAATAATCAGAGAAATAGATTGACTCAACAAACGTAGTTCATTTGCATTCCTAATGAAAATTGTTCATTTAAGGTTCTCAGAGAGATTCTTAAGAATCGGGAACCCGGAACCAGTTTCTTTCTATCATTTTATATTACATTCTACTTGTCAGCTTCATTTAATATTGTTTACTGTCTACAATATTGTCCTTCTTTTACATGCCTTTGCCACCTTTGAATTTATAATATGCTTTTGCATGTTGTATGATATGATTGCGATTATTGAGATATACAATAGAAGTATTTACTTCTTTTTCTTACTAACTAGAAACTAAAATGCTAAACTTTTCTTTCAGCTTAAATATGGTTTTAGTAAAGATGGACAACATATTTTCAATGTAAAAATTCACGCAAATTTATAAATTTAAAAATATGTTTACAGACAAGAGAAAACTTTGAGACTACTCGAGACCAAACCAAAATTCTAATGAATAAAATGCTGGAGCTTCGAAAATCGGTAAGAAAAATTCTAAGAATGTCAAATGCTAAGCACTTATTACTACAGAAAATTATATAGACGGTAAATGTACATAGCTCATTTCTTTAACTGTAAGCAATACAATGTATGAAATTCACATCTTGTAATCTTCGTTCAGTATTTCATTCAAATGTTCCTTCGGGGGAAATGGGATAATTCATGGAATACCTAAGAAATTTTCATTCAATTACATTTAACTAAATTAATGATCGTGTAATAAGTTTAATTAATTGATGTATAGATTTTTAGTTTAAATTCATCTTTCAAAATTCTGCGGAATGCATTCAGATTAGAAAAAGTTTTCAATTTTTATCCGGCAACGAATGTTTTTTAATTTATTATCAATTATTGCAGAAGGATCCCGGTAGTTTGGACAAAATGTATACGCGACAGGGTTACCTGTATCTGTTGGAGAAAAGTAAGTACCATAATCCCAATCTTTGCAAGCTTTTACTTACATTATATTTTTCAAAGTTATATGATAATGATTTGGTATATATCATAATTCTCATGCATTTGTTTCTTGTGTTTAATCTTACAGAAGCTCTTGGTAGCAGTTGGACCAAGTATTATTGTATGTACGAAAAATCCGCAAGAAAATTTTCCATGATCGCTTATAATCAAATTTCTGGAAAAATTGTAAGTTATGTTTACCAATGATATGAAATGGGTGTTTAAATACTTCATTATATTTGCCTATACGGAAGGAAATGAGATTCCATTTGTTTTTCAGACTGGGACGGAAGAGATTATTTTAAAGTCTTGCATCCGTCGTATGTCGGACTCTATTGAAAAACGCTTCTGTTTTGATTTAACTTCTGAAAATCGACCAGGAGTTATTTTCACTTTACAAGCTCTTTCCGAAGAGGACAGAAGACTGTGGTTAGATGCTATGGATGGCCGTGAACCCGTGAGACTTTAATTGCTTTAACTTTACAATTGCAGTGCGTAATCCATACGAAATGCAAAGATTACTTAATTATTTTCTTCGTAGACATATGGACAACCTGGAAAAGTTTCCAAATCAGAAGAAACTTCTCTTGATGATGTTGGATTCAACTTTGTACAACATTGCATAGCGGAGTTAGAATCTCGAGGTTTGGAAGAACAAGGACTATATCGTCTTGTTGGTGTAAGCTCAAAGGTCTCCAAATTATTAACTCTGGGTCTGGAACGTCGCAAAGGGGACAAGCTAACTCTTAGCGATCGATGTGAGTGGGAAACTAAAACCATCACAAGCGCCCTAAAAACCTACTTCAGAAATCTACCAGAGCCAATAATGACATTTCGTTGTCACGAAGCCTTTATAGCTGCTGCTAGTAAGACTTTTTCCATTATATCTTTATTATTCATCAACATGGTTAATTTGCAATGTGTGAACTATCTGTCTCACGGATGAAATGACTTTTACACAACTTTTTCATGACATTCGGGGGCTTTAGATGAAATTAGAGACATTTTTCCCACAAGAGATAATAAATGCTTAAACATTGCTTTTCATTTTACTTTTAGTTTTTTTGAATTCCATTCAAATTGTCATTCCTATCTTTATTTTGTATTGAATTACTTTTAAATTCTTTGTACGTTTTCAAATATTGGCAATTTACAATTTTCAGATTTGTAATGTCACTTAAGTTGAGTTAATGCCGAAGTACATAACGTGTTGTCGGCTTTTGCTCCTTTTCACATCTTACTGGATAATTGAATGCAAATTTGAAACACAATCCGTGATAACTTTTTAGATGTAAAGTCTTGTGGCAGTTGTAGAATTGTAGTTTATTGTTGACAACAAAGTACAATTCAGAAAAATAACAACTTTCAAATTACCACACCCGTGCATAGCCTGAAAAATAAAATAATACATATACCAGCTTTTATGAATCTAATTTATTAGATGTAGCAATAACGTACGGGTTCTTTGAAGAAATACGAAATACAATAAGTGTTAGTGTAATTGAAGATTTTAATATTTTCTTTTTTAACAGAACAAGAAACAAGAGTACAAAGAATTACGGACGTTCATACCCTCGTGCATCGGCTTCCACCTGCAAACCTCAAGATTTTAGAAACATTACTTGCTCATTTGCAAAAGTACTTTTTATTTGACTTTAATTTCAACAACAATACTCCAAGATTAAATTACAAAATTACATTTTATTTTTCCTCACAGCGTTTCTGCAAAATCCGAAAAGAATAAGATGACAGTCAGTAATCTAGGAGTTTGCTTCGGACCAACTTTACTTCGTCCGGAGGAAGAAACTGTTGCCGCTATTATTGATATCAAGTTTTGTAACGTTGTGGTAGAGATTTTAATTGAAAATTATGAAAAGGTAAGACTATTTGTTTCTTTGCCTGATTTTTAATGAGAATAGGGAAGTACTTTGGCCTCATTTTGAGTTACATATTTTTTAGATTTTCAAGACTAAACCACCACCAAGTGAGATGCCAAAGGAGATTTCGTTACTTCATACGTCCGTACCTCATAACCATAGGACATCCAGTAGTAGTCCCATTAAGCATGTAAATATTTTACGTTGACAATTGTAATTACTGTAAATGCAATGTTGAAGGACGCTTTATGGACTTCTTTCTATTATTTCAGGCCGTAGTCACATCGTATAATGATGGACCTAAACCAATTTATGTAGATCCAGGTCCAATTCGATCATCTTGGGATAACATTCAGCTAACTTCAAGTGGGATGGGAATTCATCAATCTACAGCAACCGTTAATTCGCTCCACTCAAGCTCACATTCCAGCTCATCAAATCAGAGTAGTGGCGAGCCACTCCCACTTTCTTATAGCTTGGGATCACACTCTTCGATTCCCGAAAGAGATCGGAATTCTAGCGAGAGTCGTAATTTTCCATCAAAAAGTAGTCGGGTCTCCTCAGCTATGATTGGAAATGCTTCTGGGGGTCTCGGTGATAGTAAAGGGAATAGTTACTCCCAGCCATTTCTTAATAATGCAGGTAATGTTTTCAATATATTGCATTCCACATGCATTGGATTCATTAGTTATTAATACCATGTATTATAAGACTGACACGGATATTCATATGTCATTGTAGTTATCAAAGAAATAATGCTATTAATTAATATTATTCTAGATCGAGCTCCATCTAATAGTAGTAGTTCCAGTGAGTCTGTCGCGTCATGGCCAGGGCATCCTGCGGTTGCAGTGGGTCATACCCCTCCTCAACCCCCTCCGTATCAACCACCACCTGAACATCCATTAATTAATGGAAGAGATTATGGAATCATTGGACGTAAGCATGAATATATTACTTCATTGTTAGATAAAAACTGATTACATTGGCTTTTTTATTTCAGGGGCACCAACAAAACCACCCCCTTCAACTTTGTCCGGTGCATCTGGTGGTTCCAAATGGGAATACACGTATGATAAATTACACCTTTTATGTATTTTTTTGTTAAATTCAAATTGTCAGTAATTCATTATGACGTACACGTATGGATAATTAAAAAAATTTTTAATAATGTAATAGCAGGAAATGTGCACGTACGCTTTATTCATGTGTCGCAGAACACGATGGAGAACTCTCATTTGAACCCAACGAGATAATCACAAATAGTAAGTTTTCCAAATTGTTGTTATATTTTAATTTGTAATAATTTTGAATGAATTATTTTAGTAAGGGCTTCTGTAGAGCCTGGATGGCTTGAGGGGACTCTCAGAGGAAAGACTGGATTAATTCCTGAAAACTATGTAGAAGAACTACCATAAGTTCTCCATTGGGTTTCCAGTAATGTTTCATTGAATAACGACTTATTAATATAATGTGAACCTATTTATATAGTTATCTTTGTATTTTATTCTATTTCATATTCATTAATTAATTTATATCATATTTACAAGAAATGAATGAAAGTTTTGTGCTACAACTTCTTCCAAGTATTCGTGCTTTGTAATGAACGTTCTTTTAATATTGTATTGTTATCTAATCAGTATTTTTATCAAACTCAATGCCACTAATTAATCGTTACATATGATTTTTGTTAGACATACATTTGTAGAAAATTGTATTAGGTGTTTAAAAATGGGAGCGTCAGTTGACGTACAAACAAATATAATTGAATAATATGAAATTGCGACAATCCAGTAATGATACATGCTGCTATATTATAATCTTGTCAGAATATGCATTACAAATAAGTAGTTTTCACTAAGGATTAATTCAACCGTCATATACTTTTGTGTTTCTGTGCCATTTATAAAATCGTTATTTGACAACTATTATAATCTCTATACAAAATTATATTTAGTTCCTGTCTACTATTTGTAGTTGATACGTAAATTATTGCCAAATTTTAATTTTCTGTTGCAGAAAATCAGCCATTGTTTTTCATTCTGGAAATATGATTTTATTATGTATAATGAATTACATTATAGTGTACTTACGCATAGGAATTGAGGTGCTGACGAGTGACAAATACATTTTGTTTGAAAAATGCTAATTCCAGAGAGCCAATATTTATTTTTGAGACCTTTGTGTTAACTGGTTAACGCAAAAATATCGTTATTTAATCAAATTCTGTAGTATATTGAACTAGTATTAGACAACTCTAACATGATGGAAGTAACAATTGTGGGGGATCAAATTTTCAAGTCCAATACCAATGCACTGTCAGCCACAAGTGACGACCTTTACACTTGTTAGATGAGGAGCAGAAATATGTAAATGTATCATCATCAATAAGATCATATTCTTGAACTTACGATGCACCTACTTTAAATGTTAAAATCTAAACTCAATAGAAATAGCCATATATATTATATATATTACGTTACTTACAGAAATTAAGACTATCAGGACATGTTAAGATTTTGGGCTGGATCTGAGTTGAAATTTCATTATACCTATACATCCTATATTTATGAATTAAAAGTCATTTATAAAAATATTGTAAACTGTCTAGTTAATAGAAGGAATGTAGCATTTCCTCATTCAAACAATGTCAAATGTTCACATAGGTATTCACTCATCACCCTTTCTCCTGAGAAGAAAAGTCTCGAACCGAATCACGTAAAATTAAATAAGTAAATAATTTTATATACGAAAAATATTGTCTTTAACTTCTTTGTACATTGCTCTGCAAAGTTTGGCATTAATTTTGTTAAAGTTGAGAGATTTGATGACAGCTCTTTTGATCTTTAATACTTTTTATTTTCGTTTATACCTATTGATTTTAGAATATAAATCTTTAACAGATTTATTTTATTATTTAATGTAATAATTTTCTTGACTCTTTTTTTATACGATAGCGATCTGACTTCTCGGATTGATTTTTACAACAAAAGTTATATTGTTTTTGTATTACATGTACTAAAAAAAAAGTGGAGTTTTCAACATTATAGCTATTATTATGGTAAAGAAAGTTTGTTACATCTAAGATATTGCTAGAAAACTTTACTTAACCATTAAACTAAAGCATTAAAAATACTAGCTGTATAAAGCTATGTTTAATTCTTAGTTTGTACACCTTTCAATGAATGTCTAATCATTAATTAAAAACAGTGTAACTATTTCCGTCGTCGAAAGGCTACTATTTTTAATGTCTCGCAAAGCAAATTCCACTCCATGTAATTTTGTGCATGTGAATTGTGATAATGAATGGCCAACGAGGTGCAAATTAGTATCGATGTTTAATGTTTACTTCAAAAACTGCAAATGACTGCTTATCGTATAATATAATATTCAATCAATGTTTATTGCTTTTCTATACTTGAGTCTGCGCTGCGTACAATTATTATATTATTAATTAATTAGCTGTATTTCATCGACTGCTATAGAAATCATCAATGTTTACTTTTATGATTAAAAATTCTCTTCAGCATAATTGTTTCAAGTAATTATATTAAATAATACTTTCATTGTACATATTGACAAATGAATTGTTATCTGCCACTATATGACAGATAAATGGAGAGCAGGAGATGAGAAAATCAGCTTTATAAATATATTCATGCAAGTTATTCAAAAATAATAAAAATTTACTTAATGTCAAACGTCTTCTTTTATGTTTCTTGACTTTTCATAATCTTTAATATTCTTCATACTTCATTTTAATTTTACATGGAAATAAGAAATCACCTCCCCTCCCCTATGCATAAATTAAATATCCACTGTACCATGAAACTAATATTATCGACTTCCAACCAAATACTCATGGACTGCATAAATGCAAAAATGGAAGCTTTAATCATAAAAAAATCATTGTCTGACTTCCAGTGAAGAATTCTGTTATTGCCACATAAATAATCGTTCTTACCATATAATTGTTGGATTTCATTTCATAACAAAATATTAATCATTAAAAATAACTAATCAAATAACGAGATGACCACAGTTAAATAAAAATCGAAGTGTAAAATATCAGAGATCCCTTACGTTTTTTATTACAGATTAATTAAATTACCTTTCCCTTTGATTTTTAATTCCAATATATTTACATAATGGACGGAACAGCTCTGCAAAGGTAATAGACCTAATTAAGTTAAGCTTTGTTAATTTAAGATATATTTAAATTCCTCTTTATTTTAACAGATGTCAAACTTGTGCAGAACGGAATTTTGAGGTAGATGAGACGAAGAGACGTCTGCAAAATAAAGAGGAACAATTGAAAGCGATAAAAGGGCGCATGCAAGATATAGATGAAAAAACGAATAAATTCATGCAAGACACAGCAGAAATATTGAGGAAACAATTCGAAGTGAAAGACAAAGAAATCTACAACTTGAAGGATAAAATCAACACTCTACATAAACTTCTACGAGAAGCTTGTCCCTGTGAGCAAAATGTCCGCCTAATTTATCTTCATAATGAGAATGAAGATTTAAAAGCAAAAATTAATGTCTTAGAACTGAAACTATATCAACATCGACATTTAAGTACCGAAGAACAATTTAAGCCACTAGCTAAAATTGATCTCTTGGAAAATAGATTGATCGCCCTGGAGAATAAGTTAAAAAAGGTTCAAAAATGAGTTACATATATGCGTATAATATTTTTTGAACTATCATGAATGAACACATGTATCCCGAAAGGATGGAATTTGAAAGCCAATAAAAATTGTGATTAAAGCTAAACCATATCGTTGGCATTTCAATTTGACATAGTTGTCGACTATTAAGCAGTAACGTCTTCAAATTTCAACATCTAATTTCAATTTCCGAATAAAACCTAGAGCATCTTATAAACTCTAATTTTGTGAAATTAGGGAAATTACCTGCTGGAGAGATGTTTTTAGAATATTTTTTATGATGTTTTGTTCTTTTGTCAGGATTTTATTGTACGTGTCTGTCGCATCTGTAAACTATATTTTTCTATTTCCTCAAGAAAACCCAAATCTATGGCAGACATTTTTTTACTGTCCTATTTCCAAAGGAAAGCATATTGTTAAGATGAGCCATGGTAAAATATTATGACTGAAGATTTGATATTTTAAAATATTAAGCATTGATACACTGATTTTGCAATATAGTGTTTACGAGAAGGATATTATGAGAAGTGAACTGATTTCGATAAAAATAGAACGCTCGACGAGACTCTTCTTTTCTTTGTGATGAATCTTTAGGTCTCATTTCCATATACAAGAAGTCCTTTCAGTCAAAAGCCAACTTGCTTCAAGAAGTTGTTCACATAGCTTCCGAACTTTTTATATAGCGTAGCGTGGGTTGCTTTTAGACTGTAAGACACCAGTGTATTAAATTATAGGGTGTATTAAACAAGTTATCTCATATATGAACTAAAACCATGGTTAACATTTATTTAGAAAGTTCATTCCCATTGCGTGCTCGGGATTCGGATTTTCGGATCCAATTTTGTCTGCGGAAATACGGCATGGCACTCAGTTTTTAATACAATTTAACCGTTCATATTGGGAAAATTCAGCTACAAAGTTCTTCCACAAAGAAACGTATAATTTTTCTCAAAAGTTTTCTTGGATATCTGTTTACTTTCAGAGATTTCAGAGATTTACTGTGAACAACAATATCCAATCATAATCATATTACAATTATTGGAATAGATTTGGATTGGCCAATATTACATAAGACATCATATTCCATCGAGAATTGGTATGTTGCGGATAACATAAGTCAATATAAAATAATTTCAATATGAGACATAAATGAAGTTGAACTAAAAATCAGATTAGGTTGTTTGTCTTTGGAGTATCAGATTCCATTCCATTACGTACATGACTTTACGAATTTAAATCTTTATATTTTATTTAATCATTTAAATTTAATTTTAAACTGCATATCATTTAGAGCATGCAAATTTAGTACTAAAATCCGATGACGAGTACTTTATATGAAATGCACAAAATACTATATATGACATATAGTAATGTTATGCAACTTGTAAGAAAGATGCACAATCTACAGAAATAAATTCGACAATTAATTTCAGCTCATTATAGTAATATGTTGATTCTAGATCGATGAATTTTTCTCTAATAACAATAACAGAACAATAATCCGTTCTTCTATTCATTCTTGAATCTATTGAATTTATAATAAGTAAGGGGAATAGTGTTAATAAAATTAAAATTACAATATAATAATACCGTTCACAATTTATTTCTAATTCAAGTGTACTCCATCCGGTATCCAATCCAACTACATGGTGAAAATGGTTGCAGGTGAAATTATCCCGGTAATTACAGTTGTAAGTGCATTTAATATTTAATTGTTATTTTGGATTAAAACTCCAAAGAGAATAATTACATGAAATACTAGAGTGAGAAGGACGAGTCTTCTGTTACCGTTTTGGAAACCTTATCGGCGCAAATGGATAACATAAGTGTGTTGAGTGTTGGGGATAGTTCCGCTTCTGATTGTGCTGCAGTTGTAGTTGAAGCATCCATCCAAAGCCCCATGGTTAAACCTTACGAGGGAGACCCAATTTGTATTAAAGTCAAAGATGTTTTAGGCATCACTCCCATCTGCGGCACAAAGACATTAATCTATTCTCCATTACAAACCTTCTCCGCGCTTTTTGAAGACGCATCAAACCATTTTCAAATTAAAATTGGAGAATTTGAATTAATGTACCAAGATAAGCTGGATTTGGTAAATCTCATTTTGAATTTTATAAATTAATAGAGAAGTAATATTAATTATTGCGTATTTACTGGTATTATACAAAATTGTAGTACGAATTGTCTCGGATTCCTGGAGAATTGCCTTTAACAGCAGCAAATATGCAACCTTCCAGAGAAAAGGAATATTCCGTATCGATAAGTGGTTGTAAGAAAAGTCGACGATCTAAACCTAGCCCAAGAGCTGATAAGGATGTGCAAGATAAATCGAATGATAATAAAAATAGCACAACAATAATCAAGGAATCTGATGTCAGTCACGTTGCTGCTGCATGTGACATAGGGGAGAGTAAGTGTCAAAGGGTCATAAATTATTTTATTAATCTCCACAACGCAATCAACTCTTCCAATAGGTGCACAAAACAAAAGGGATTTCGTTGGACTGAAGAATATGAATATGACTTGTTATTTAAACAGTGTCCTCCAAAGTTTATGGTTCACTCCAGAGTTTAGAAATATCATCTATGGATTTTTCAATAATAATGTTACCCCTGGCAAGAAAACTATAAGTAGATCCTTGCAAAAGTTATTTCTTAAGATGCAGGTAATAATTTCGACATTATGTGTTTAATTTTATTGAGTCATATAATATACATATAATAATACATTCTATATTTAGTTTTCCACAAGAGAAAGTATCGAAACAGAAGAACTGACGAGCACATTTGGTTGGACAAATAGAGATACTTGGCATCAACATGACGCCGAAGAATTATGCAATCTTCTGATGGAAAATTTAACCCTTGAATTCAAAGATACTCCTTTGGAAGGTGTTATCGAAGCGTTATATTTTGGTATTATCACAAAAAATTTAAAAAAATAGCTTATATAATAATAATGAAAGCAATTTTATAGGTCTATTCACGGATTCCGTTAAATGCTTAAGTTGTTCTACATGTAATGCACGGGAAGCTCCTTTCTTAGTACTTCCACTTCCCATCCGACAGTTTGGATCAAGATTACAGAATCCTACACTTGCAAGTTATCTATGACGGATTTTTAGAAATAAATATAGAATGTATAGAAAATATTGTTTAAGAATATATGTTTTATATTTTAGGAAGATGCTATTGCTACGTTCATAACTCCTGAACTTCTCGATGGCAATAATCAATACAAATGTGATCCATGTAACAAATCTACTGATGCTCAAAAAGGTTTCCTATTTAAGAGATTGCCATATATCCTGACTATTCAATTGAAACGATTTGAATTTGATTGGAACACCAACAGACGGTATAAGCTAAATGATCAGTAAGTTAATCAGTATCTTTTTAATTTCGATTTCGGACTATTATTATTAATGTTATTCTATTTATCAGAATTATATTTCCTATGGTTTTGGATATGAATCCTTATATGGATACATCAGAATCCGATAATACAAATAAAGGGTACCAAAAATTTGATGTCATTAGTTCTAATACATCTGCATCTACTTCTCCCCGTACAAATCACAGCCGACCACTTGTGACTTTACAGTTGTTGGAGGCAGGTTTAATTAATAATGAACTTCTACAATTATTATTTTATGTCCAGGATATATTCACAAACCGTCCTTATTATTATAGGATAGCGTTGATGGATCTGGTATCTGTCCATTGGGAGCCTCGCGTGAAGTTGTACTCAAGGCTTTAAAAGATATGCAGGAGAAATCAGGAGCTAATGTTTATCAGTTGCATGCTGTACTCGTTCACAGAGGAGGTCTTCATGGTGGTCATTATTTTGCGTATATTCTTGATTTTGAAAGCTTTCGATGGTACCGCTGTGATGATGCGTATGTTAGAAAGGTGTCAAATTTAATGAAAATAAATGTACGTCTCACACTGCAAATAGTAAACTAATTTTTTTTAATTGTTTCAGGCGGACATTGCAGACATAGTTGCTTGCTATGGGGGCGATGAAGACGATAAAGAACCGACTTCGGCCTACATGTTGATGTATCGCAGATTTGATGAGCAAACGAACTCACTACCAATGATGTTTGATAGTCTACCCGAAAGTGTAAAAGTGAGGGTTGCAAAAATTCTATTCAATCAATATTTAATCTCAGTTATATAGTAGTTTGCATTCTAATTTTTCAAGGAATTATGGAAATCGTTAGAAGACGAAGAAAAAATTGCCCAAGAGGAAGAAGATTTGGACCGAAATAATATTAAGATCCCAGTTATCTATAGAATGCGAGGAAGTTTGAGTTTACAAATGTCAGAAATGTATTTACTGAAAGCAGCATCTACCAAACAAGCTGCCTATTATATTTTCAAGGTAATAGTAGTTTAATTTTCTTCTGATTGATTCTCTCAAGCTGTAAGTATATTCATACTACAGCTACACAACTCCTTGAATAATGGTCTATTGGCTCAATTATAACATATTTCTTTTTAATTATTTTATTTTACTTCAATGTTTCACTGTTTGTGTTGTAGCATTTTTTCCCCGATGTTCCAGACCCTCCTTTAGACCGCATTCGTGTTTCAAGGTTTGATAAGGATCTTGGAATCATTGAGAATAGCTTTGAACCTTGTAATGACGATCAATGTATTACGTACTCATTAAAACATCCACCTGCGATTACACAAAATGAAGGGTTAATTTTGGAAGTAATTGGGGAAAACGAACATTTTCATACGTATTCGAGCCATGGTACTTTAACGTTATACAATCATTATTTATGCCTCCACCATCAAAAGTGTAAAGATATTGTAATTTGGCTTTCAGACTTTGTTTTTATCACCCAAGTCATTGATATCACATCTGAAGATATTGTTCGTGTAGAAGAACTACATTGCTCTCCAAATTTTCTGATAGGAAATTTGAGACATACTGTTGCTGAAAAATGTGGATTTGATTTCAATTTGACACGTATTCTACTCCATGATGTGGAACACAAGTGTTTGAGACCTTTAATAATGGACGAAAATGTACTTCTGGAAGCATCACTGCTGAAAATAAACTACGTATGTCAGGAATGAATTTCAAATACAAAGTTCCATTGATATTTTATTAACTTGAATAATGATTTTTTTAAATAGATATTTGTACAATCAGTAGAGTGCGAGGATTTAATTCAATTCGAAGAAGTTGTTCGGAAATATATAAACACCATTGAATTTGAACTGGAAGTTGAAGATTTACTCTGCTATTCTCAGTCACGTATATATTATAATTTATTCATCAAACAAATTGAATTATAATATTAAGATGATTATAAAATATCTACTATAACTTTTACAGCCTCCGCTGATGCAAACATGAATATTCTTGATACTATTGGTGAGATATAACATTACATGCATATTAATTACCCATCTTGAAAAACTTTTCTTACTGTCAAAAAATTAAATTATTTAAGATTTGCGAATTCGCATTGATTTGGATCAGCTTCCTTACAATAATGGTGAAATTCAAGCTCCACAAATCGTAACTAATTCCACTGTTTCTACACTGGAGATTGTCCCGATAGATCCGGATAGCGAAATGGAGATGTTGACGGATGTTCTGTCCCCACCACCGGTTGGTCCAGTTGCAGTTACTTCTGCAGAGTAAGAAAATATTTTTATGTAATATTTTTAAATTTCTGTTTAATTAAAAACACAAATTTATATGCACTCAATTGCAGTCAAATTTTAATCTCTGATGAAATGGTATGGAGATCTCCTGCAGCTGAGAGTTCAACCATTGATGTTGAAGAACCTTTGTCAAGTGGAAGTGAGGTACAATGAAGTCGTTTAGTTAATTGTTTCTAATTAAAATTAAAACAAATTAAACATTTGAATTTAGAGCACAATAGTGAATCAAGATTCAGATACAGCAATGCTTATTCCGATTCAGAAACGATTTCTAATTAAGATAAGAGCAGAACCCAGAAGGACAGCTAATTTCAGAAGTAATCTTAATTATTTGTGCTTGCTTTGTGTATTGTATTGTGGAATATTATGTTGAATCAGGTTGCGCTGTTCGAGTTGACGGGGAAATGCCCATTGGTTTATTGAGTTCTTATTTGTCTACAATTATCGAAACGGAGGAGCACAATTTCATTTTGGTCAAAATTGCTCATAATAACGAAACCGAAGTTATGGACTATAAGATGGTGAGAGAAATAATCTTATGTTTTACTGAAGATTGAGTGAGGTGCATAACGTACTATATTTGTTCGTATAGTTATTTGATGACATTACGCCATTGGAAAAACTGAGGCTTCGTTTCACCCGTAGATTGAGTAAAGGAGAAGGAAGGGTATCAATTAGTCTACTGAATTTAGAAAATACTTCGGAGGTAATTAAATTGAGATTAAATAGTATGTCTTTGATCTTTACTTGTACTTGAAAAAAGAGTACGGCTTTAATAGTCCATTATTATTGAAAAAATATTAATTTTGCTGATAAAATTTTTGGCATTTTTTCACAGCATATGATAGCGTACATTGGGGATGCAGTATTGTCTGGAGAAATGACTACCGTAGATGCTAAGGAGGCTATTATTTCACAACTAGCTGATGTACTGCTAGGGGTTGACGTTTCCATGTAACTATTTCAGTTGCTGAATATAAAAACTTACCTATTTCTAATCGGAAGTAGTACATTTAAATTTAAACTTTTTACCGCAGATGTCGATTGCGAAAAAAGGTTGATGAAAAACCTGCAAAGATCTTTAGGCATGGCTCATCAATTAATAGCAATATGATCCGATTACACGAAGAAGAATTGTATGTTCAGGTATGCTATTATATACGTAATATTATTTTAACAAACCAATAATATGAACTCACTTTAATGTATTAAGATTCTAAAAGAGCCTGAAGAATTTCATGAAAATTACTTTTCTTTTCTGATACGGAAATGGAAACCCAGTACTTGGGATCTGGATAAAATTGAAGAAATTATAATTTTCTATGACCATAGTGAGCACATTGCAAACTGCATTCGTAAAAAGGTATTGTAAAGACATTGAAATTTTTAAATATAAATGTTCTTTAATTTTTTTAAATCTTACCTTTCGACAGCTATATGAGCTAACAAATATCCCAGAAGAGGAAATTGAAATATGCAAGCCGGACAATGAGTTTCCCTTCGATATGAACCCATTAGCTGTGACCGAATTATTGTGGTTTCCACCCACTGAACCGCTCAAACGATCTTTATACATATACAATGATGATCTTACCCTTTTTGTACGGTAAGCAATTCAATGAATTTATAAGGACATTCCTGAATTCCAACTTTAGATTTCACGTCATTGATGAATTTGAAATTTCATGTAGGAATAAAAGTGAAGTCCTTAAGCAATGGACAGCAGATGAAGAACGAACATTTAGAAAAGAAATGAATACGGAAAATTTCAAGGCTATTTCATCCCCAAGGAAGGAAGTTGAATTAAAAATTAAAATGAAATCCCCCTGAAAAAAATCCTGTGCGGGGGACTTTCTATTTTGTTTTCTGTTGATTATGTTTAACCTAACCTAGTTGTATGTACAAGTAATGGTAACTAGTTGAACTGATTTTTTAATATTATTATTATATTAATTTGTAAGACATCCCTCCTGTATTAGAACTACGGAGTGTATTTCTTTTGTTCTTAAGTCATATCAGGAAATGTCTTGTTTAAGTGTAAGTGTAAGGCATTTATTGGTATTTTAGTCTTTGTATTTGCATTTATAATACATATATTTAATAAAAGTATTAAAAGTTATACATACAAATGTTATGTGGTCATAAGTAAAAAAAAATCACAGCATCAATAATTTTTATTATAAACTCAAAGTAGACCACATACGTATTTCCTGTTGCAGTTCAAGTATGTAAACTGTGTGAAGTAAAGCGTCTGGACACTGGAAACATTTTTGATTTTGAATTTTATTAATATTAAAAAGCAAATTAATTTATTCTAAAAATGTCCAGCGCCCAAGATATTGACGACGACTATGCTGTTGTCGTGAAGCCAAAGGTGACGAATTTGGCAAGAAAAAGTATAATTGAGTATCATTTGTGTCCATTTGAAATGCCTTCTGCACATTCCTCCATGGATGAATTGAGTCAAATTTCGTTATCTAGTGATGGATCATCAAGAAGATCCTCAATTTCAGCCCCATCAACGTTTAATCTTGCAACAACAACTACCATCGAAGATGTAACAGATATCATTATCCCCCCAATGGATTCAATAGCCGGAGATTACGCTGATGATGGAGGAAACGCCAAAGGAACAATCAACAGTTCGCTAAAAATGTCGACTCCCTTAATTATTGTTAACAGTGCTGAAGAATCCGGTAAAAATTAATCCATTTTTTGAAATTCAAATGAATTGTCAAATTCTGAATAATGTTTCTTGAAAGTCATCACCATATCGTTATCAATTAATAAGTAACTATGATGACCGGATATCAATTACCCTCGCAATTGAATGGGTTCATTGTCAATTATGTTATGTCAAAATATAACATTTAGACAGAACTAAATCTATCTAAACAAAACAGGGTGACACAAAATTAACGTTACCAGAAGAACGTTTGCCACACATAAGTTAAGCTTGTGCTGTGGCGACAATTTTCTTGCTGAACCTTGTGTGTCATCAGTGATATATATCTAGAGTAAATGTAGAAATGTCAAGGAAAAATCTAATTAGGAATTTTTTAATTTTAGGTAATTCAAAATTCAATTGTACTTATTTGCAATTATTAAAATTACGCACTACGCACATTTTTTCATTTTTTTCATTGTTGCCATGCAATTGAACATTTTCCTCAAAATGCAAGTCAGAATATTTTTTCCCATTTTAACAATAATAATAACCTCAGTTTGTTAATGGTTGAAGCAGTTTGTAAATTTTCAGATATAAATGAGTGCGTGTGGGCTGTAGTATAAAAAAGTGCGTTGGCAGCTTATATTGGATTTGGAGTGATAGTTGAGCCAAAAACTTATCTGCTTGTGTACAAGAATAAGCAAAAAGGATTTACAACATTAGAGAGTATTTCTGTGTTTCGTTAGTAGGAGAATGAGATGTGTATAAAAAGGGTGGGACACATCTACTTCTGCTGATGATGACTAAAAATCCTTTCATTTGAACAGTTCTCTCACTTTTATAATATAGAGAACAACTCCTCTTCAGCTAGTTACATTGGATTTCCAAAACAAATTATATTATCTCGTCCTCCTTCGTATACTGATTCTCTTCAAATGGCATCTCCTAGGTCAAAATCTCCCCGACCTGTGACCCCAAAGGCTGGAGACAAGGAGGAATCATTTTGGGATAAATTTGGAACACTTGGACGTAAAAAACGAATCAAAGAAGGTAATATTTTTAACACCATTACACTGTTTAAGAACATGTGTTCAACAATATTGAATTGACATACAAACTATTTATATTATTGTTATTATATTACATGCATCTCAATATTTCTGAATTTAGATCCAAATTTCATCTCTTTCACTGAAATGTTTTTAAAACATTTCAGTGAAGGAGTTACTTTGTTAATTAATTGTATATATAGATTAAGATTATAAATATCTCGAAATTTTCATTTTTTTTATTATAGTCAATCAAGCAAAACAAAAAATTTATAATTTTTAGTCTCATCAATAATTACAATTATTATATACGTTGTGGTTATGTATTTGTAGTTCAAGTTGTTGAAGAAGAAGGCAAGAAAGCGATTGATTCTCCAGGAAGTCCCACACCCTTTGAAACCAGTCCCGAGGATTATCTTCTTGGTAAATTATTATTCATTTAAACTGCTATGATTTTTATTTTGAACTTTCCAGGAATATAAATGGTAATACTAATAATTAATTATAGCCGAAGGAGCAGAACGAATTCAAATTGAGCGAGAAAGTTTAAGAGATCCGAAATTATTGTGTTTGATACAAATGCTTGTGAATTGGATCAATGATGAATTAGCTGAACAACGAATTCTTGTCCAAGATATTATTGAGGATCTTTACGATGGCCAAATTCTACAGAAACTACTTGGTACTTTAAAAATTTCCGTAAATTAAATCAAAGTTACATTCACAAATAGTATTTGATCGTGTAAATGAAACTTTGTGTCTTTTTAGAGAAATTAACTGGACAGAAATTAGAGGTGCCTGAAGTGACGCAATCAGAAGACGGTCAACGGCATAAATTGGGAGTTGTATTAGGAACTGCAAATCAAATTCTGGGTCTTCCACGCTGGTCCGTCCAAAAATGGAGTGTTGAATCCGTTCATTCAAAAAGTTTGGTTGCTATTCTCTATCTTCTGGTTCACCTGGCCAGACATTTTAGAGCACCTTTGAGACTTCCTGAAAATGTCAATGTTGAAACAGTTGTAGTCAAGGTAAGTGTTAAAGTTCTTGTGTTTTCTGCCTTCTGATGTTTTGTATAAACTCGATGCAATCTATTTCCTTACAGAAACGAAATGGGAAACTAGATTATCGACGGGTAACTGAAGAATTGACGACTACCTACGATGAATTCGGAATGCGTTGTGAGCGAGATGCTTTTGACACTCTTCTCGACCACGCTCCGGATAAACTACAAGTTGTAAAGAAGGTAAGTTATTTGATAAATCACATGTTAAAAATTGTAATTCTGAGAGCTTCTTTTATTTTAACAGAGTTTGTTGCTTTTTGTGAACAAACATTTAAATAGAATAAATCTTGAGGTGAGTGATTTGGATTCTCAGTTCCATGATGGAGTCTATCTTGTTCTTTTGATGGGACTTTTGGAAGAATATTTTGTGCCTTTATTCGAATTCCATTTGACGCCAAAGGATTTCGAACAGAAAGTATTCAACGTTTCATTTGCCTTTGAACTTATGCAAGATGCTGGATTATCAAAACCTAAAGCAAGACCAGAAGGTGAAACAAGCATTCGAAAATATTATTATGAATTAATTATTAATCATTATTTTTCTGAATGTTTTTTAGATATTGTAAATTTGGATTTAAAATCAACGCTTCGAGTTTTGTACAATTTATTCGCCAAATACAAAAGTCTTGTTTGAGAGAAGGAACCCTTCAAACAAACTATTATATTAACGCTTTTAATTCAACCCTCCTCCTCTTTGAATACCTTATAAAAGTATTATGTGCCATATTCATGTAATATAATGGATTAACTCAATCATAAGTATTATTATTGCTTTAACACAACCATGAAAAACTGCCTTGTTCCACCCGAATTTGTGAAGAGAGAATTTTAATAAGAATATATCCTAGTAATCTTTAAATGCAAATCAATATCTAACAGAAATATTATTTCTAAAATATAAATGCCCCGTCCTATTCAATTGTTTTAGCTTTACATTTAATACGATAAGCAATCAGTTATCAGTGGATGTTTACCAAAACTATGGCAAAAAACGTATAAATTGTTAATATATTTGTTATAATCATTGCTTAACAATATGTTGAATAAAAATAATTTATCTAACAATATAAACGTTGGAAATAAGTAGTTTTTCATCGTAATTTGAATCGTTGACTAAATTTAAATTCAGCTACCATCAATCCCTTTGTTCTCTAGTTATACACCATTGTTCTGAATTGTAAGTCCTGGAAAAACTGAGAAAAGCAAAAAAGTACTGATTAATCGTAAGTGGAATAAATTTCAACATTTCATTGTACTGTTTTGTATGGACGATGTTCAACTTTTGAAGTGAAAGATTTTGTTATCATATGTAATTTACAGTAAAGTTCCAGATGTCAGAATGCAATCCATGATATGACGGTACTCCATTATATTATTATGTAATACCTATAGAGATATAGATGATTTTAGTGCGAGTAGATTTACTTCCGTTTTCATTCCACTATTTTACATCTGGTGGGTGTTGTAATTCTTTCAGTGTTGTCATCGGATACTCTTACTGTTATTAGAATTCTGTTTTAAAATATAATATTACTTAAATTACCCTTATTGAGACCGAGGCACGAGAAACATGTACAAATAGTACAAAATACTATTCAATCATGAACATCACAAGTCATGGATGAAAATGAAACAGATCCACTATCCCTCTATCCCTGCTTCCATGAAAGTCCTTAACTAAAGTCTCAGATCGGAAGTGGAATTTTTCCATCTGCACTATTCTTCTTCTTAAACAATTTTCGAATAATAGTACACGATCTAATACTATATCCCACAGAACAAAACGCGTCACTGTTTTATTGAGCTTTTAAAGTTTCTGTTTCAAACATTCTCAGTTTACCCCAATTTGTTGTACATTATATCTCAGCGTATTTAATATGAATTATTATCATTAATATTATGGTTATGGTTATCATTAATATTTTAAAGAAGTTTCAATCAAAATTTTGTTTTAAATCAATGGTCTATGTGGAATATTCTATTATTCTATGTTATAATATTCTATGTTTCAAATTCTGAAACGGTTGTCTCTAAATTTTAGGTTTTCCTTCATGAAGATGAGAAATTTCCAAACAAAATTATCTTTCGTCTTATATAATACAAAATTATTGCTCATATTTAAATTTTGCATATGATTATGATTCGATGGTAGTAATAGTACATAAATTCTTGTTAGCTTTTCATGTCGCGTAGACGTTAACATTAACACGGAAGTAGTGACCTGAAGAAAGTACCCGACATTCGGTGGATAAAGTGAACCCGATCTTGTCATGTCAGTTGAGAGGATGATAATAGTGTTTGTAACTCGTTTGCTTGTAAAAATTGTCAGAGTAGAAAGAGAATCTCCTCAGTCTGGTTGTGCAGCTGGTGTCAGAAGCAATACTACAGCAAAAACCTTTATAAAGTTGTTTCTCTTTGAATAAAATGATATGTTTTTTGCACCTCATATAGTAAAAAGTAGAAGGTAATTCTTTGTGCAGTTCTCAATAATTCTCGTGTATAACCAACAGCGTAAATTACCTACCCTCTGGCTCATTAACACATGTTGCGATTTTCAACTAATAGTTAAACATATTCTCAGTCACTCATCTCATTCCAAGGGAAAAGGATATTTGGCCGTGACAGTTGCTTCATAATTATTACAAAGCTTTTCTTGTGGTGGTTAATTATAATTATCAAATGCAAAAGCTTTATTAAGAACACAAGTTAAGTTAACAGCAAAACGGGAAATTTGAGACGGGAAAGGGAACCTCAACTCTTATAGAGAAGTGAATCTCTCAGTGAAAGTAAGTGAGCAGAAACTTTTTCTTTTACATGTCAATTCAAGTAGAATTAAGTTCCTGGATTTAAGCACAGAGAAATTTTCCGAATTATCTGTTTTCGTTCACCACAATACAAAGAGACAGAGAAAAGCAAAAGACGGCAGAGAAACTCATTTGAATCAACAATTTAATTTAATTTTACGCTTTTGTATCATGGAAACTTTTCTCGAAGCCCCATTGCCCTTTTGTAACTATTAATTTAACCCAAGTGATTACGGTTTGGAAATTTCGGTAGAATATCTTCAGCTATAATTGATTTGTAGCTTTTAAGTACCAGACTCTTAGCTTCTCCTAACTGTTCAGAAAAATTACATTTATTTCTTTATTTTCCATTTTGTTCCACATTGAGATGGAATTATTACTGAAGAATACGTTAGCTTTAAACTTAATTTGTTCTAAATATGGAATACAAAGCTCATTTAAAATTTCAATAGTACATCATCCTTTATGGTTATATATTGCTTTTAATGTGTTAAATTCTGCTTTAATAAGGGAATAACAGCAATAGGATGCATTTGAATTTAAGATTTAACAATGCAGTTCAGTATAATATTATAATGTATTAAATTTTAAAACAGTAGGTATTATTTCCAGTGGTTGTCCCCATTATGGTTAACATTATACGTGAAAATGGATTGAATTGCATCCGAGTGGGAAGTTGAGGGTGTTTTCACGTCCTATTATTTGGAGGAAGGGTGCTTTTAGCAGCAGCATGTTTACATTCCAGTATAAAACATATGCGTAGAGTATTTTTCTAGCGGGTTTTATTCTAGTCTGCTGGGTGGTACTACAAACCAAAGATAAGGGTACAATTTTACGCAGTGCATTTGGGCAGACGGTCCAGGCCAGGTGTTGTTCACATTTACAATTACAGATCTGAAGCATGCCATTCAATTATGCCATGCAGAAAGAAGCTGAAGCGAGCACACAAATGAAGTTAAATAAACTGGAGCTGGAAAGGGCAAAAAATGTCGTAAACTTCAACATCAACCCCTTTTTCCAGAACAACTATTGTAAATAGTTTTCAGTAGCTATCTGCAGAATATTATAGCTTGTCATTCATTCTATCTATGGGCAATTCAGTAGTTATCATAGAACCCTGTACAGATAAAGGTTTACATGATCATTTCCTTTGTTTATGTATATGAAAGTTTTATAAGAAAGCAGATTCCAGATGCAAATAAACCTGGAAATAAAATGATCATCTTTTAAGCGTTTGAACAGAATCAATTACATAGTTAGGATAGTTGTTATCTTAGAAATTTAAGAAATTAAAATTCATCTCTTAAATTGATTTTTACGTTAATTATAAATATTATACTCTTTCAACTGTCTGCTCTGAAATGGAGTAATAATACATCATCTTCAGCAAATGCAAATAAATATACTTAATGGGGGAACAAGTTCTAGCTACTTTGAATACTAAATCTTTTGACTTTTGTATCAGTTTATTTTGCTATGAGATATTATTCCGATATATTGAACTGCAGAGAGTAACTGTAGCATACAAAGGAAGAAATAATTCCAATTCTCAAGAGATCGAGAGAGAGGTTGAGTTTTGGGAAGAGGTGAAAAACTCTTGGGATTTAAATTGATGTCTCAGAGATAAAAAAATAAAATGTAAATACAGAACAGGCATCAGCAGGTTAAATGATTCCGTGAAGAATCAAATTAAAACTAGTTTGATCAATTTGCAGCCATTTTTCTCTCTCTTTACTATATTGAAGCAGTGTGGTGCGTCTTCTATTGCTATTCTCATGGCTTTTAGATCATTTAATATTCACATGGAAAAATTATTCATAAAAATTGCAATATTTAGCCAAACACGATATATAGAGAAGATGGTTTAGTTTTGTATTGATTGGTTGACTCTGTATTTAATTTACATTCATGTGGTTTCACTAACACTGAAAAAGAATTTTGACAATGACAATGATCATATCATTATTCCACACATACATATGTTAACTTCCATTCTCAATACTGTGGATATGTACACGAAACATTGAAGTTTTCCATAAAATTTGCCAATATATAAAGTAGTTTACCATAGTATAATATTAGTATTGACGTGTTGTCTGGGTGTGGATTGGATTGATAATATTATACTTGAATAATATATATATTTATAACTACAGAATCTCAATGGAATAGTTTTTAGAATCAGTGAACCCTAGAAAAAGCAAATAATGTACTAAACTCATTCTGCTGATGCTGTTGTTGTGAATAGGAATAAGAATAGAGATTATTTAAGAAGACTGACCACCTTTGGTTTAGGAAAACGATGACTGGAAACCATAAAGATGATTCATTAATAATTCCGAGTCGTTATTCCTGAGAAAGTACTCTCCTCTTCACCAATGAAAATGAAAATCTTCTCAAATGATTTACGCTAAAGATTTTAGCCTATTTTCTTATCCCTCTCTAGAATAACATAGAGAAGAACTAGAACATAATAGACTACGAAATGAATTCAACCGTCCTCATCTTTAAACATACATTTTATCTTCATACATACAGATATATAAATCCCTATGAAAGTAAAATCCTAAATCTTGAGACTAAAATCTAGAATTGCCCCACATGCTGACTACTTGCATTTAAGAATTACTTGAGGAGAAAAGTGAACGTCTTGTCTTCTTACCCAACTTGAATATAATGTGGTGAAAGTTTCAACCGGAATCTCAGCGTGAATAAAGTTTCAGGCTTCCTGTTTCCTATAATGGTTACTTGCTTGCCAGCGGTGCTTCTATCATCTTCTCCTGTTTTCTCTGTATAAAATATCATATATAGTCCAATACCAGCCAATTATATAAAAGGAATCAAAATGGAGTCTTTGAATCAAATAGCAAATCTCTATTCAGGAACTAAGCTATTGACTCCTGCTGGATAAAGATGATATCTTTTTGATGAGAATTTGATTACTTATTTCTGTAATCCTCGTTTCCTTTCACCCATTACTACACGAGTAAAATAAATTAATGGGCTTGAACTTTTCAATACATCAAATGCTTTTTCATAATTAAGATGTTAACATTTTCATATGAAAATGTATGCAACGTAACATTCCATGAATAGAAAGAATTCTTACACGAATGTTTCTTTAGCACATTTGCATTGAGAGAAAGTTATAGTAAATTTTATAGGATGTTGTAATGAGGTTCCATGCGATACAATTAATACAATGTGCATAATAGTGATATATATCGTAGTTGTAGAATAATGAATGAAAAAGTATTCACTGTTCCTCACTTTATTGTAAAACAGAGGAAATAGTACACATGAATTAGACAGTGAAAAAATAAGAATAACTTTATTCATCCTGGCAATTAACAATAAAAGTTCATTGAGATAAAATAATGTTAAAGTGCCTCGTGTTCCTGGCTTTAGACATTCATTTGTTTAATTTGCCAGAACGATGGCATTAGCATGACAAAGGAAGTACTCCATAAGTCCTCCATCTATACATTTGTACTATGCTATACACTCATGTGCAATACAATGACAAGGGAATCAAGAATGGACATTTTTAAATTAAATACTGAACTTTAGAACAATTTCTCTTTTGACTGAACATCAATGAGAAAAAGCAGGACAAAGTTACATTCAAGAGTTAAAAAAGAAACCCTTCGGCTTCTTCCCTTTGCTAGTACGTAGCAGAGTAGCGAATATCATTTCTGCAGGCAACACAGAACGTGATACTTTGAGATTTTTAAGCAAAATAAAAATACGAGTAGAAATTACAACTTTTTCAAGTAAGAAGAAGAAGACACAACAGAGAAAGGGAGAGGGATAAGAAACACTGTCATTTTACTCTCAAGGGTAGAATCTTCCTTTTATGACTTTTACTGCCAACAAAGTAAGACTTTAGGATTGAAAATGACCTGCAGCTTCTGGAACTTGACTTGTCTCTCAAACTTATTCTAAAACACTAATAATAACTTAGTCTTCAGTAGTTCAGTACTGAAACTCAAATAACTGAAGAGCCACTACATATAATAATCATCTCACTCACAAAGCTTAAGTTTTGCACAGAATTTTCTGCCAAATGTTCAAGTATCTGACGCTAAGCTGACAGCAAGTGTCACTCAAGGAAAAGTAAACTGAAAAAACTTTGTTAAAATGACCTAAATTCTACCGAAGAGAAAATGCAATTCTTGATGAGATCTTCTGGAGATTTTTCATTTTTATTTCTTTAAAAACAAAAGAGTTTTACTCAACTGAACTTCCAATTACGTTACGATTAGAAACTGAAAACTTTATACTCCACGTATAGGTATAGTCGTTCTTAATAACAAGGAAAATGAGATCAACGACAAGGCAAAGAAATCTTAGAGATAGGATGTAATTTAAATTTAAAACATAATTCTAATAACAGCGTGTAAGTAATACTTGCCAAAAACAACCAAAAGCCATATGCCAAAAATCCTCACTGGAATATATACAAAATAAAATCCAATGAATGGGAAGTTGTTATTTTCAATTGTCCTCTATAAAATTATTCAACTCTTTGTCATCCGCTACATTGGCTTCGTTTTCCAAGAAAAGCACACAAAGCATTAGAGAATGGATAAAAAATAAAATTACAGTTTATTGCAGCAGTCTCATTGTGATAAAAGTTTTAAGGGAAATTGTTATATATGTTTCATCATCATCATATTAGGTTCTTATCTGAAGCAAAAAACTATCTATAATTTATTTTACTGCGTATAAAATATATTAGTAATTTATCCGAAACTATAGAAAAACAGGAACAGAGAGTTTCTTTCTGAATAATTACATTTTCAATATCTTAATACAAAAATTCATGTAAGTTGATATGCAAAACGTTATTTGAGAAGGAAATTTTGCAAGAAAATACTCACGCACTTATACGACTACTACTTGTAGGATCCTATTAGAAGAAATTATATTTAAGAAACTCAACGGTTGATGCTTTCCTTATTTCGGAAGTTGTTTTTCTTTATAGAATATAGGTAAGTAGATGATATTGTATAGTGAAAATTTTGTGACAGATGTTCGTTGAAATAGGTTTCGGTTCCACTAACAACTAATAATAGTGCACTGAAAAAATACTTACCAAAAAAAGCATAAAAACATTCATATGAAAAGCAAGAAGCCAAAGCATAAAAGTTTAAGGCGTTTGAATTCGAAAAGTGTAGAGAAATACAGTGGGACAACAGCCGTAGGGGGGATGTTGGGCATAAAATAGCACATATTCAACATGAAACCACACATAAAATAATAATTGGCTTTGATAGAAGTGCGAGAAGGATCTTTCGATATGATAAGTGAAATCCATTGAGGCACTATTTCATGCTGATAACGCAACAGGTGGAGTTGTTAACTTATTAAAAAAACTTATCAATTTCTATTGTTCCAAGAACACGCGATGAGGAAAACAAAATCGTCGAAGAAGACATTAAAATACATTTAGATATAGCTTCTAATTCTGATACGATGACTGTTTATTTACTATGTTTTTAAAATAAGTACGACAGTGCTGATTAGTTATAACCAAATTAATGGCTTGTAATAACCAAATTTCTTCAGGGAAGAAGAAATTGATTACAAATAGATATTTTTAATGTTTATGCGTTTTTTATAAGCAGTAAAAGTTTTATGGATTGCGATAAGTTGTGTTTGTTTACTCAGAACATAAATTTCCGGCAAAATGATTCTATTATTTTATTCTAATTCTAATCGACAGTTGAGATCTTGAGGACATTCAACAATGTAGACTTTTTTCTTATTGAATTGGAAATGAATTTTACAATTATGTAGAATAAAATGAAACTGTAAGTTTTCGATACTATTATAAAATAGTAAGGAATTTATGTTTAAAATGAAGAAAATTCTCTTTGAATAGTGTTATTGTGTTGATTCAGAAACAATGGCTTGTTTCTATCATGTTTTCAACATTTGCAGTCATTAATTAGTGAATTGTCACCGACTTGTATTTTTATATCAAACGTCATATCATGTCATTTGAGATTGACATGTGAAGAAGAACCCTTCAAGTTAAGAAAGTATGCGATGTCAATGTAAAACAATTAAAATATCTTTAACGTTGTAATTAAAGTTGCGCTTATTTTTTTAAATTTATACCTTATCGTAGCAGATAAACTTAAATTATACTCTCTGGCTGTGATTGTGATATTTCACTCGTAAAGCTGTTTATTTGACAAAAGTACGTGTAAAAAGAAAATACCAATAATCACATCGTATAATTTGGAGGGAAATGAAAAGTATGGAGGTGACGGAAGTTAATTATCTATTAAACTAATTCTTTCATTCTTTCGTCAGACAAAGATTTTAAGATTATAGTGGATGAAAACTTGAGAGTTAAGTTAGACAGCATTCTCATCATCATCGTTGAAATCTCATGTACTTTGAGTGTCGTAAAAGTTAGGAAACGTACCTAATTAAAATTGGGCTTAAAAGTTAGATTTTTCTATATATCCTATCATGGGCAACAAACTTATTTTTAAAAGGATGATCCTTTAGAAGTTTAATTATACAATGTGTACATTATAAATTCAATTAAGATGTCAAATTGTGATAATTGAACTATATAATGAAAATAAAATGTCATATTTCATAGAATACTTGATCTGATCATTAAACCCTAATACGTATAAGACATCAAACGTATCCTTAGGCCCTTAATTTAAAAGTATTTAGTATCCAGATTCGGATTAATTCCGTATATTAGTTAAATGAAATTATATAAAGGCAATATTCGGATTAAACAGTCTGTGCTCACAACGGCACGGTGTTAGATTTACTGGCAATTAATTTAATGACAGTAGTGAAACAATTAAAGCTAAATGAAGGAACTGTAAACAGCCGTTGTCACTTCTGTGCTTTACTCAAGTGAAGCAATAAGCAATCCACTGTAATAATCATATTTAATACTGAATACAGGTTTTGTAGTAGTACATGTTCTGATGGGAACTATGCTAATTGTAGCACTACTACTAACACTATAACAATAATACTAAATGTTTGTCACAGAAATTGCTACTCAGTTCAGTTGCCCTTAACAGTTATTTTGTAAATTTACATGTACTTCATTGCACTACTGAGGGAATGAATTCTGAAATTCTAATTGAAATGTTAAAAACTCTACTGTTTTTAAAGAACTTGTTCAAGATAATTAATTGATTTAGTATCTGCAATCTTTTTATTAATTACAAACGCAATTTCTTGTGAAGTCTACCCTACATTAATGATCGTATCGGGGTATAACTTGTGATTAGATTTACATTCATTTCCTTTAGTTGACTTGATTTATACTATGTTTGTATTTTTTTAATCCAACGCTCAAGTCAGTATAAATTAAATGCTAGATACATAAATATTTTGTTTGCATTTTAAAAGTCACATCGTTTGACAAACTTAACGTATTACTATTATTATTGTTGTATGGTGTTATGAATTTAAAACTGAAAAAGTGTCAAGTTGTTGTTAATAATTTTTACTACCTATATGAGCATGTATTCAGGGTGGCAGGGATTGGATTCCTGCTGAGATCTCTTTTGTATCGTAATTATCTTGCAAAATACATTCAATTTTACCACGGAGCGTCAGTATTTTCTTACTTTAGAGAAGATTTATTGCGGATACTGATACTACATACATATGAAGAAGGGATGACACAAGGACAACAATTTCTAATTCTATTTCATATCCTCACTCGATCTGTCTCCCATTGTTTGGTAAAGAAGAAGCAGAATAACTAGAGTTACGAGGATTTATAAAGTTCCGCACTTCCATTTCTGTCATAATTGAATTTTACAGTCGTTAAGGCAATGAATAATGACAGCAATTGGAAATTTTTAACTTTTTTTTAACTAACTACTGTTCTTTACTTAAAGGTCATGGAGGAATAAGAAGTTTTTAGTTGTTGGTGTTTTTGCCTTTTGTCCCATCAATCACGCTAATTAATGACATATGGACAGAAAAGGACTGTTTTGTTCGTCACATTCAAGTGGGAGATTTTTCCAACATCATTTTACGACATTCTCTATGCTTTATTATAATACTTAGCAGATGTAGAAATTAAGGCTATAATAATATACCTACATTTCTCCATATCATCTTACCTACTTGCTTTTGACTTGACACTTACATAGAAAATCATTTGATTCGATGAAAATGGCTCAGAAAAAAAAACAATTATATGTTAATTTAAGAATTTAACGACACTCGTCGGCAAATTCAGTAAATATTCATAGAGACGGCAATTGAAAAAATAAACGAATCAAATATCTCTTGTATGAATGAGATTGCAAAATTGCAAATTGGCCATTAAGAAAATACTTAAATAACTGCACCTTCTATTAGATGAATACAGATGTGTTCTAATGAATAGTTTTATTGCCTGAAGTTTTGTAAAACAACATTTTAGCTCTTCATGAAAAATTCCTAATAACATTCTTCTTCCCTCATTTCATTATAACTAAAATGAAATGAAAAGTCTATATAATTTATCTCTATAGCTCATATAGATATAGTATTGCACAAGATTTTGTCAAAAACCCAAAAGAAACTATCAACGCTATAGAAATATGTAAATCCATCTTAATATCTTGTAGAAGATGATGCTGAAAACAACATTTAAAGTATAAATTTTACTCGTGTTTAAACAATAATATTGTATAAGTTTAATTAATTGCATTTCTTGATAAACATTATTTTTTAATTGTTTAGATTTTTTAACCTAGCTCCTCCCAATAGTTTTAATGGTTTATGCATGGAATCAAGAGATGAATATCAGCATCAACAACCACTTAACTTGGCATGTATAGAAGAATTATACGAATCTTCTCAGCAGAGATTTATTGCTAAAAGCTTGCAGCAGTTGATATTTGACAAGTCGGACGACAAAGTTTATTCTCAAGCTTAATTGAGGCAACCCCCATAGATGTTTCTACGTCTACCATGGATATAAACTATCAAATACCAAAAACTCTTTCCTTTCCTATCGATGAAATCAGGGATTAACTTCTACGGTGGTCTCCTTTGGGAACACCGTAAAATAGACTCCGTATTTAATTAAGTTTTCATTCATTTCGTTTTTGTCTCTGTGAAAATGGGGAAGATTAATTCATCAGCTGAAGAAATAAGGCAGAGATACGCTTGATAAGGTGATGATAAAGAAAAGTGTAATATGGTTAAATTAGAGAAAGTAGAAATTGAAATGTTGGAATAGATTTAACAATGTCAAATCAAAAAGTACTCAAGAAGTATTTTCTCCTATTCAAATGAACATAAGTTTATCCATTAGAGGAGTGGGGGTAGTTGAGGGAAAATTGTAAAAGTCCCTTTTCAGAAGATTGTACAAAATCCCACATGCAATCAATATAATTTTTCAAGTTTAGTTCCCAAAAGAATTGAGAAGATTTTTTCGTTGATTCTGACTCCCCGTGTTTTTATAAAAAGCCAAGAAGCTTCTTTTACTCTTTTGTGAAGATTCATAAATAATCGAGAACATCACTTTCTCCGTTATTTATTACATTTAGCGAAAGTATAGAAATACAGTTGTGGAGTAGCAAAAAAATTGTGTATCGACTTCACTGCTTTTATAAAGGAAATGATATTGGAGCCAAAACTTCAACACAGAACTTTTGCATTGGAACAGAATTTTACACCGTTGTTATATTCTTGGCCTAGTTCAAGGTTTAAATGTCACAAAATTACGTTTAAATTCTTAAATTTTCTTCATATTTTTTTCGTAGAAAATCAATGTATAATCCTTAGGAAATGCAAGGACAAGGATAGTAGAAAAGTAATCCGAAATGAAAAGTGAAGGAAAAATTTGAATGAATATAATATGACATTTAATTATTGAATTAAATTTATAAATTCTCCATTGTCTATATTTGTTGAAAAGAGTAAGAAAGATGGATTTATAACCATATGAAAGTTTTTACTTTGCAAAAAAGTCACATAAATAAAATTCACCATACTTTTATGTGGACTGATCCAGGGGTGTGATTTATATTATTTGTATCTCTTCTAAATTGCATGGTAGGAAAGTTGTTTTGGAGGAAACTTTTTGCATAGTATTCACTTCCATTTGGTTTCTTGTCGCCCTTTCAGAATAGAATGTGAATGAATGATGAAAACATTTGAAAACTATGGACACATTATATTTAAATGATTTAATGCAAAAACCGTAAAAATACCACTTGATAAATTATGGCCCAAAGAAATTACATAATTGCATCGTGATTAACAATTTTTAAGCCATTTTTGATTACTTCAATTTCAATCATATAAGAGTGATTATAACGATAGTCGTTTTACCGTCGTTTGCATTATAAAAGTAATTATATCAAACTAATTATGTTTAGGTAATAAATTTAATAGATTAAAGTGCAAGAACAGCAATACAATGTAAATTTAATTACGTATACTCAAATACTGGATTTCTTTTACGTATTCTTATTCATCTTCATCTGTACTGTAATTGTAGCTCAAGTTCACAAAAATGATGAACTTGAGATGAGTTTATTACTTTTGAGGTTTGATAAATTTTAACCTTTAAATAATTGCTAGTGTGGTTCACCATTATGCATTTACCTGTGTTCTATGCCTTCTGTTTTCTTTTTCTGTGGTACGGGCATGATTCTAAATTAAATGATAATTCCGTGGGATACAAAATTCAAACGTGAAGGAAAATTTCACAAATGTTCAAAACGTGACTAAGAAATACTATAAGATGAAGATACCGTAGTTGATAAAAAATTCTTGTACGATTACCTTGTGTTTTCGTAACCATTCAATAATCTAGGGGGTAGTTTAAGAAGTTTTAAAATTCTTATCAGCAGAACATATATATATATATATATCATTCTAATTAAATCATGATTTTCATATAAAATGTTTAAATCGTTAAAAAATTATTGAATACAACAGAAACCAAATATGGGTTGACCAAATGTCAGCTTTTTGTCCAGCTCTTTATTTCGAATTCTCATGTCACATTTGAAACCTTCAAAAGGATCCTTTTACGTTACATAGGAGAGCATTAAACATTTATGAGAGGTTGAAAATTCAGTTGTGGTTTGTTTGACGGAGGAGAAAGTTAAAGTCTTGTCTCTTTCTTCTCAAGGAGAATTATTAGGGACTTGAGTATGAAACTTTTGGCATAATGAAATACACTACACTAGATCTCAACTCAATATGATATTATTTCAATTCTCCTTCAAATATTGTACTTGTATTCATATCCAAGCTAAAATTGCTTCTTCCGGTTCCAATTCCTTACATCTGATACGATTTAAATCAAATTTGCAAAAGGAAAGGAATTTCATTTATTTATCTATTGTGTTAAACATCAGTCTATGTGCTAGATTGGAAATTGGAATTTTGGAGTAGTCAGGACGGAAAGTAACCGATTTTTTGGGTACGGGTAGTACGATAGAAAATCTTGATATAAAAAGTAAGAGATTTGATTTGTCATTTGAAGTCAGATAAACATTGTATACGATTTACTTTATAGCAGTGTCATGCTTGTATTTGTACGAAAGATAAGCATTAGCATAAACTGCCAGTCTCTTTACGGCAGTTGCTCTCAATGTATTCCTAATTCCTAATGACAGGACGAGCTACGTGAGTATGCTTACTTTAGCTTTACTTTGTGCAACCAAAGAATTGCTGAGATTTCAAATTTACATAATACATACCTATACCTACAAAATATTGTAAAACTTTAGCAGTCTTCTACTAAAGCGAAAGCTCACGTCAATTCATTGGAATCGGAAATTCCTCTCCTTCTATGAGACAATTTCAATTTTATGTAACCGTAAAAAATGTCAACATCCCTCGAATTGCCAGCGTTTAAGGAGATTCGGATTTTGAGAGAGAGACATTACTTACATTTCAGTGGAGTTGGAAGTCAAGCTTCCAATGCAACTATTTGACCTTTTTATTCATTTATTCAGTTGAATTCACAAATCATTGGAATTTACATTGTTCTTGATAAATTTGTATATTTATAATGCTCCACTTAACCATTATTTTTTTTAAAAGCAAGCTTCTATAAATGTGCAGAACATTTAGGATTTATTGAAATTAGGACGAAATATTGTAAAACGCTGTAAGTACGCATGAACTCTTTTTACTTTTTTGTTGTATCGATGATTTTTTTCCCATTTTAGATCTATCTACTCCCACTTGTTAAATTAAGTTTTGGGTTGCAGGTTTAACTAATAATACATAGGTTTCGGTTTCAAATTAAGATGAGTTCTCTTTCTATTTACATGCTAAGTACATATATTTATTATATTATGTTTGCCTTTATCTCTAGTCTGGATGAATATTTCAAAGTCAAAGATTGAAGTTAATTTGTTTGGCAAAGGGACAAAGGCATATAGGAATATATATATATATATATATAAGGAAGCCATTTGTGAGTGACATATCGTGGATGAGAGAAAGTGCTGAAATTTGATACGAAGAAGGTTGAAAGATGAAGCTCGCTGTTGTCGTCGTCAGAAGAAAAAGCTCAAGGTGACAATTGACAAAGAACAACAAAGAAAGATTGAAATGAAAGAATTGATTTGTGAAGAAAGTGAGAAATGTGTGTCAATACGGAATCAACCTATTTATTACCGACTTATGGTGGTTTGGTTATTCCTGTAATCTCAGTTTGGCAATCAATTTCGTCCACAAGACCTTTCAAACAATTTTGCTAACTCAGTGGCATAGAATTATGTTATGTCAGCAGTAACATCTTTTGTATACTTGCTCTGTTTTACTTAAACACAAATAGTAAAAAGGTCACATTCAAAAGAATCAATGGAATATATATATTTCCCCACGTAATGTTACTTCTTATGTGACACGTAATGTTGGACACTTAGCTCCTTTGACTGAAGAAGAGTTGACACAAGATAAATCGAAAGCAAGGGTTAAAGATTAAGTACAAATGACATGCTATTCACTATTGGACTTGAAACACGAGCAGTATCCAATAAGCAACCAAGCAAAACGAGAATGGGCAAAGGTGAAATAAATAATTCATTCTCCATCAGCAATTCACCACAGAGGAAGAATAAGGCTGCTTTTCACCCAGTCTAAAATAAAATGCGAATTTACTTCACCTTTCTTTGTACTACAGAGAGAGAGAAAGAGGAAACCGAATTGTCTCATATTATGTTCAAAGTGGAAATGACGGAGATGGAATCGCACACGTGAATAATAAGCAGCTTTCCCTTTCAGTACTTGAAGAAGTATGTTGAGAATATTTTAACATTTTCTATTTATCTTTTTCATTTTAATATTACACTACAATGAGTAGGAAAGGAGAGGAAAACTCATTTATTCCAATAGTCTTCAAATGCAAAAACAATTTATTCTCTTTCTCAATAAAAGGACTGGAAAATAGATCATTTTAAATTTTAATACTCCCATATCAATTTCTGTTTCTTCAATCAATGTAAATCTTTTTCCCCATTCAAAGCATTTTATACCGTTTTACAATAAAAGATAAAATAAGCTCATTTATTTAATTTAGCCTCTAGTTTAAAGTAAATTTCATCGAATTAAATGTCTACATAACATGTAAACTCATAGCATATAATGGAATAATTTTCCATCGTTTTTAATCCCTTTGAGATTTTCCGTTGTATTCAGCATAGTAGAATCCATTTCTGGGTGTGTCAACCAAACCACAGTGACAACAATGATGATATGATGATACAATTGAGAAATTCGTTCGAAAATTCCAGAAGCATTAACAAATAACAAATCTGTGTCCTGGGGATTCTTGCTACGTATTTTCCAACCCAGTTAATCAGTGATAGGGATTTGAATTTATACTGTTTGATGGTAGTTGACACTGTATGTTGAATTTAAATAATCTGTTCTCTCCATCATATTCACATTTCATACTTCTCGTTTGAATTGGCATGGTCTTTTAAATTCAATTGAAATTCATTACAAGCTCTTGTTTTTCAACTTCCTGAAATTCCCTTCTGGGCAAACAGTTCCATGCCAATCCGAAATATTATTTAGACTTTAGTCAGTGCTTTAGCTTGGCAAGGGAATAATGAAATCCATCAATTTGAAATTTATACTTTCAGCATGACATGACATGAATTGATTTAATGCTTTAAAGTTAGTTTTATATCTGATTGCAATAGGAAGTAGTTTGGTTTCTTTTTTCTTCTTTCTCAATGAGAAGGAAAATAATCATTAATAAATTTATGGATATGTCGTCTTAAGTAAACTTTGATTATGATCAAAGATTCCAAATGGAGACAACTTTGAGGGGGCAGAAATACAAAAGAAAAAAGGTTAGGCACTTTGAACTATTAAAATGAGATAAAAAAATATATTATCATTCTCCAGAGATTATCTTTTTCTCATATCTCTCTCCCTCCTTTATGAAATATTTGAAATAATGACATTGGGATTTTAAGCATTTGATATATACTTTATACAAATAGTATATATCAATAATCAATACTAATTGATTTGATTCAATTAATAATATACCTATAGACACAGAATAACAAAAGGAAAAGGTAATTAAAAGCAGTGTGTGGCTCTTTTTTTAAGTTTAATTGTTTAGCAATAATGTTGATAATTCCAATGCTGTAGTAGCTGAAATAAATGTGCACAATGTTCAATGTTAATAGTAAGGCGTTGGCTTCATCTTCACTAAATTGGTCATGAACTCTGTCGGTGGTAGATTCTTACTTTGCTAATGAGTTTCGAATTTCAAGCATATGGTTCTTTTTTGGCTTCTGCCATATGTCATCAATGCAATAGTGGTGGGGCAGTTTTCTAACTTTTCATTGTTGTCCTGTCCAAAAGATATTTATCGTTTTGCATTACAGGGATTAAGAAGTTGCAAATGGAAACAATGTGATAATTCAAGAAGACAGAATTCTTAACACGGAACATTCATGAAATATACATGTATGCTTTTGTCCAGAAGACTACTTGTTTCCTCTTTTTGCAAGTAAAAAACATCAAAATGTTACAAAGCGTCTTCAGTAACATTGCTAAAACAGACAGTAGGGCAAGTCGTGCTAATAGTAAATAATTGATTGCCTACGTTTAGAAAACAGCAGAGTTTCAATGTAGTTGGATAAGTATAATGTCATGGAATAATGTTTGCAACTTACGGAACATTGGTTCTAAAATGTACAGCCCGTGTTCCATTGGGGAAAAACATTTAGTATGAAAAGTACTGAGATATGCTGAGGCTCTATAGTGTTCAATGGTCAAAATATACGAGTATATTTCTAAAATCATAAATTATTACAGGCACTTCATTGTCTTTCTTCTATATGATGACAATATGGAAAAGTATTTCTCCAAATACTTGGTTGTTTACAATTACAAATAATATAATTTAATCAGACTATTAAAATCCATAGATACTGAAATTACCTTGAATTTGCAGCGTATAGGTTATCTAAGCAAAACTTAATTATACAATTGTTTTTTTTTAAAAGGAACGGTTTGAATTTTATTTTCATCAGTGATAAAAGATGGAAACGGATTAACATTTATTTTTGTTATTTTATTTCATGATAAGAACGAGAAAATTCAAATATCAATGAGCTTTAGAGAACTCATTCTTTCAATTGAACTAATTGTAAGCTCATAAATAATAATACGACAGAAAAAATATAACATTTAAATTTCAAGAAATTCACAACTTGTAAAAAATGATTTATTGCACTTAAAAGTTTATGACTCGTATTCATATTGAATTTGAAAAGCGTCAATATTTCATCTTGTAGATCAAATATAATTAATTATTAGCTATTTAATGTGTATGTAATAATATTGGGACGAATAGATGTTTTATATTTTACTGGTTTTTCATCCCTATTGCATTCATTCACTGTTGAATAATTAGTTGTGAATAAGTGCCTTCTGTGAGATCCCCATTTGCATAGTACAAATGAATGTTATTCAACTTTTGGCTATAATATTGTTGTTATTTGACTTTCAGCTTCTCCTCCTTTTTTAAACCACTTTAAAGTTGATAATATATTGAGAAAAACTCCTCGCCACTTACACTCAATAAGTTAATAAATTTACTTGAACACCAACCAACCATCATTGATGAATACCAATTTCAAATGCATTGAATTTTAATTGCATTTCATTTTTAAAGGATCGCAATCGGAATTTCTCTGGCATTTTTTACCACCCAGTTAGTTATTTGTTTTGACTTTCTTCTTGGCAAACAAAATACAACATTTCTAAACTATCACAAAACTATCCTAGAAATGTTAACGAAATTCTATTTTTTATATTTTACTTTTAAAATAACAACGCTGCTGTTTGAACTACTCTTATTTTTTTCATTAATTAATCAGCTTCATCCAATTAAAAATAAAAATTATTTTAAATGATTTAGATGGAATTTTTAAGGAAATTAAAAAAGTATTATTTGCTATGGTACAGGAAGAGTTTAAATATTATTCCATGTACAAGTTTTTATGTTCATTAAAATGAATATGAATTCATAAACGTGTCCACTCTTCATTTCCGACTTTTCATAGGACAGTATATTGTATGTATTATGCAGTTGGTTTGGTAAACAGAGGCCAAACGGGTTGAGTTTCAAGTTTTCAGTTGCTGTCTCTTTGATATCCAGTCGGATTAAATTAACGAGAACCAGAAATGCATCTTCACGGGCAAATAGAAAAACCACAATATTATGGGCAGCCACATTATGTGATACTAGAACTGAATTCAATCCAAAGATTTCTGAATTTCCTTTTATGCTAATTCATTAGAAACGGGATTCTCTCAGTTTCCAGTAATTAGAAATAATATTAACATTTTATGGAGTCTCCACTGAAAGTAAGGATTCTTTATTTTTTCTCATGCTAATACTTTTAATACCATAATAATATTAATTATGCAAAACTTTAAAAATTTTAACATTTATCCACACAGGATGCAATTTTGTTTTCTCATTATCATTGTAATACTTAATAGATGATATTTCAGTAACAATTTCTTCATAAGTTAAAATCTGTAATTGTTTATTTATTACAATTTATAAAGTTCAAATTCTCTAATTAAAGAAAGGTAGAAAAATTATGCAGCGGTTTACCTTGAAATAAAAAAAGCAGAATTTAGATTTTGTAATTCATAAAATATTTTTACGAAGGATTAGGAAATGACATTTATTAAAACATGACAGTTTAAATAAATAGCCGATGCTACATTTGACAAAGAGTTGACAGAAAGGCCCCGACGGGGATCAAGTAAGCATCTCATTTAATATTCCACGTAAAGTATCAGAATATTATAACATTATGAGACAATATACGAGAAAAGAAAATGATGAAGAATGAATTCTACCAAGGGTTTTATAAGATTGACGTTAGTTCAAATTCCGTATCACCAGGGCCCAAACTTTACTATACTATACTAGTATATATGAATCTACGTGTGGTTGGCTAAACAGAATATATATCTTGCAAAAATAGTCACGAATTTCATTTTAGAAGCACAATAAAAACATTAGCGTTATAAATGGTTGTAGGATCTCATAAGAAAAACTGTCACTGATACTCAGATATTAAAAGAAGTTATATTCTCAACTCTAGAGCACAAACTAAACTGGAAATATGCCAAGAAACTCTATTTAAAGTGTTTATATAATTCAAAATAAATATTCTGAGCAATTATAATTACATTGTAATTTCTTTGCCATTTAATCCCCGGAGTTAAACTCTTCACATGTATAAAAATTGAATAATTAGTATCTAAAAGTTTAGAGAAATGAAATAATAAAGAAATGCGTTTGATTATAGTGTTAGCTAACCCTGGACTAAAGATAAGTTAAAAGTTTTAGTAAAAACTGTGGCCATGGTGTCACTTTCCCTGTTTAAAGAGAAATTTCTACTGGAGCATGTCCTCATAATTTTTACAATGGGGATATACACTCTGAGCTTCTATTAGTCTGAGTGTTAAAGTGGAAATTTCATTCCTCCAATGTTGTGTTGTTTTTTAAGAATTAATGAGGTGTCAAGATGCGTGCAACATTCTCTCTAAATGTGTCTATTCACACAGGGATTTTTCAACTCTTCTTGTGCAGTCAAAAAGTGCGTATATGCATATAATCTACATTCCTAATAAAATAATTCATTCACATTTTTACGCATTTGCGTAATTCATTTCCCTGCTCTTTAATAAATTAACAATTCACGTTTCCTGCTTTTTATATTAAATTAGTACGTTCATTCTTCTAATTTACTACGTTTCTCTGATTAATTTATTGTTTTGTTTAAATTGCAATTTGTTCATGATTTTTGTTTTATTTAGTGTTTTTACATGAATGCTACTCTACAACATAAACTATAATATGATAAGCATTTAATTATAGGATATCCATTTGTAATAACTGATAACGGGCTTAAATATTAATTATTTGTAATTTGCAAACAAGTCATGAAATATTAAGAAGAAACGAGCCACATTTGTCTCATTCTAATTTTCATTCATGTCATTCTATAAAAATGAAAACAATACTTTGTACTCTTTTATTGCTTTTGGTTGAATTGCGACGATAGAATACTTAATATAGCAAAGTATATCTATTTGAATATCGATATATTTCCCAAATGTAGCTTTTGAGAATCGATATAGGAAAAAAGCTAAGCCAAGATTTTATGAAAACAGAGCACACATTGAATTTTGTTGGTGAAATTCTACTGAAGTCTTGAGAAACACAAATATCATGATTTCAGTTTCAGATACTCACATAAAGGGAATTAACCCAGTTATTTCCTACTACTACTACTACACTTGAGAATTGAATATGAGACAGAAAAAAGGAACAGGAATACAATATAGGCAATATTCCAGGGCAATCAGAATTCTCTCAATGTAAAATAAATTCCATACAATTCCAAAGGGATTTCATTCCACTGAAGACTTTTCTTCTTCTCTCTTGTTTACAAAGGAAAGATTGTTTGTGTTCTCATTCTGCACTGTAAAACCAAATGGGAAAACAAACACAACAATAATCTTCTTTCGCAGGAACGAAATTAAAAAATTATATTTGACTCACAAATATTAATTTGACTTTTCATTTAATACGAAATTGAATTCAATTATTATTTCATCTTTTATCGTAAAATTTGATAAATCTTTGATGAAAGGATGTTCCTACAGAAATGTATTTTATAATAAACTGATGATGATGACGATGATTTGATTTTAATCTTAAAAAGAAACATAATTTTAATTACTTTATTATTTGGCATGAGTTGTTTTGTTTTAATTTTAAATTTATGACAACAATAACTAGAGAGTAATAAAATTAATAACATTGACAAGAATTAGGTTGTAATTTACAATGCCGAAAAATTTTACTACTCAATTCTTCATAAAAATAATGCAACTGTAATGTAAAATAGAAATGTAAACATTGAGTATTGTTCAAAATGTTTTAAATGGGACTAATTGTAAGCAATGAAAATATGTTTACTTACATTTCAATTGAGTTGTTATTTCTTGTTATGCTCTTAAGATATTGAGAAATGTTTTATACATGTAAAAATATAAGGTATCTCCAAAATCAATTGAGTTTCAAAACCTATATTCACTATTTTCGTTGACAACATCTAGAAACGGGAATGGGATTGAAATTATTAGAATAATTACTTCCATATCAAAGGAAATAATGTATATTTTATTATTATTCTAGCAATTCAATCGCGGCATAAAAACAGTATCCGATGATGGCAGCCTGGAAATAACGTAATGATAGCAGTTATCAAAAAGTGCAGAGGAAGTGAATCCTGCGAAGAATTAATCTCCGCTTATTATTTCCAATGAGGTGAGTCTGGAACAAGTGTTATTATTTATTTTTTTATTCCTTTCATGCCTACAAATTACAATATCATATATCCACCTTTTAAAGTGATTCCAAATAATTGTCCATTTTGTTAAATTATAAATAATAAGATCTAAAATCAATTGCAAATTGCAATTACTACTATACGACTTAATAGAAAAAAATGTTGAATTTAAAAACGTTAAATATCAATTGAAATAAACATTTGAAAGTTTAAAAACATGACTCAATATTATAATATTTTTATTGATCATTGTTTATTTCACTTTCATATTGAAGGTTGAATTGAAATTTTAAAAATGAGTTCATTTAGGTTTTTGGTTTTAGTTGAGCTTTATTCATATTTTCATAGAGAAATTTAAAAAATATACGAAATAAAATCCAGTTCGTTACCAGCTATAGGTGATTAAAGTTAAAAGAATAATATCAGGTAAGTAAAAAAAAGTATTTAATGGTAAAATCTTTCCTGTTTTTCTTGCATAGGAAACAGTTTTAAATTTTCCAAAGATACGTATAAATCCACAAATTTAATATTGCACTATATTTGCTTTAAGTTAGAAATAAACAAATCGGTTATTCGCCTAAGCCTTTATAAGGAGAGCTAAATTGCCATGTAAAATGTCAACAGGTTTCAAAGGTATTTTACGAGTTCATGAAAAATCAACTTTACTTTTTATACATCAATATTATTGGCACTAATGAAGTTGTGGTTGTCACACAAATTTCAACGACTTCTATTTCCATCTTATTATTTCATATCATATAAATTAGCTTAAGTGCTATTTGAATTGACGAGGGAAAAAGTTTTCAACCTTACATAATGCAATTTAAATTAAGACATTTGATATCATCATCCCAACGGATCCTCAATTTATGAGCTCTAGATCAGACATAACCATTAAAGAAGCATTACAAGTGATATTGTCATTTGTAATGCATTTACTTGTTAACTATCAGAAGTGATGAAGTTTATTATCAAGATCAGTGATCTATGCATGCACGTGCTCAAATAATCCCATGGGAGGGGCATTTGTTATTTTCAAAATGTCATTTCATTCGACATCAGAGATACTATTTTAAATTCAAATTATGAAATCCAATAAATTCAATGAATAAAGCTTAAGAAATCTAATGGTCGTATTTTGTATTTTAAAAATAATTCAAGTGCTTTTTAATTAAATGCAAAATTAAGCATTAGCAAACTCTTAAAAAAGCAATAGTAATAGCGTAATAAAACTACAAAATTGTTTTGCTAAATTTCAATCCTTATAAGAGAAATGGTAAAATATTTATTAGCTGATTTAAATAATCAAAAGTAAACAAACAGAGCATTTTGGCAAAACTTAAAAGAAACATAAAATCCAGAGAAGAAGAAGAAAATCCTTATCTTTGCAAAATCTGATCAGATAATAAAAAAATAAAAGCGGCGCCTCAATTCTTTTGAGCCCAACCTTAATCTCACATTTAAAATTAGAAATAAACAAAGCTATCAGTAATTGGTTATTTGTCATTTACAAATCAATGGTCTTTTTACGATCATTGTATGAAATCCAGATACAGATGAGTAGGTAGTTAAGTATTCTAACTTTGCACATATCATTTCTTGGCTGTAGATCTATTTTAATGTCCTCAAAGTTGTTTTTCTCATCTTTACATTGTATGTGTGTATGTGAAGAAATGCGTGGGTGAGTTAATTGAGAGGACAAAATATTTAATGACAATAGACATGAAGACAGATCAACAATTTTTAATGATTGGGAATGGTTGAGGTGATATTTGCTGAGGGTCCTTTGGAACGAACTATAATCTTGAACGAGGGCGATAAGCCAAAAAATGATCTTTGGACAAGTGCAAAGAACGAGATTCCTCCTTGTTTATTTTGATTACTGTCAGTTAGTCATTAGACTATTGTCTAATTTGGAATCTGGATTCTCAACTTAAATACAAATCTTCAAACAGTACAACTTCAAAGTTTAGCTAATAATCTGCTAATGACATTCTCAATTGATAATTTGTCTCTTAATATTCAGAATCAAACTTGTTTTTGAAATTCCTCGGTTTTTTCTTTTAAAATATAGAAAAGTTGAAGATTTTTCAGTGAAAATTATTTTAATTGACTTATTGAAGCTTGTATTAGTCCATGGGTGGGATTTTGTGATTCTAAGGTGACAGCAAAGAAATTCTTAATTGTATGTCTGAAAAGTTTGATCCTTATGGTTTTCTAATGCCAATCCAATAGTACTAATTATTCGTAAATTTAATTATTAAGTGTGCTCTAATTTCCATTATAATTAAGTGTGATAAAATGGTGTAACTCAATCAACTATGAGTTGGGTTAATTAACTTTGATAGACTATAAAAGGAAATTACTTTTCCGTCAACATATAGATTGTTGTAGCAGTAGAAGAATGTCTGATAACTTTCGTTCCACCATTGTGTAAGTAGAAAAATTAATTATCAAAATCATTCAATCCAATTTGGAGATGTTTGCCTCCTGTATACAAACTTGTATTATATTTTGCTAAGTATTTTACGATGTTTGTGTCGTATTTTGATATATGATATTATTATCATGTTCTGTCACTTATGGTAGTCCCTGAGATTAAGAATAATTCTTTATATGGAAGAAATTCCAGTTCCCTTTCAATCACATTTACATAAATAAAGTAATGATAATAATATTATAGTCATATGATAATGACTTTGTTGTCATGATTTCCTTAATGTATATTCTTCCGTGTTATTATACAATATTTATTTGGACTATATACAGACGCAGAAAATGTAATGAACTAATATTTCTTTTAGGAGCTAAAACAATAAACTCGTCAAGTGAATAAATCTCATGAAGATTTTAGAATCATCATCTTGTGATGTATAATGGACGACACCTCAATGAAAGCATTAATTTTAAGTTTAAAGGATGAATAGTAGATAAATTATCCATTGTAATTGATAGCTAACACAAATGTCTTAGGAAGTAAATACTGTTGAAGCTCTTATTAAGGACAAAGGTAAATAATTGACGAAATGATTAAAATTAAAACGTGCATTTCAATCATCATGTAATAATATTCAAACAATGGCAAAGAAAGCTTTACTAAAAATGTTGGTAAATTTTGATTAATCTGTCAGTAATAGGATATATACCCCAAGGATATTTTTGTCAACAGTGCAGAGTTGTGTGCCTCCAAATAACACATCAGTCTTTGTCATCGGTTAATGAGAATATTTCGACAATATATTTACTCATGTGTTTGTGGTTTTGTGAATTACAGTAGTAAATTTTGATTCTCCAATTTCCAATCTTGCTTTATGATGATGAGATGATGATGCCTTATTATTATTCATTTGGTGAACGAATTCGCCTGTCAAAATCAAGGGTTAATTTAAAGGATTCAAAGGTTTCTTTTTGATCTAGTCAAATTTATCAAATTTATTGCATTTTATTGTGTTTTTCACAAATATTACTGCTCATATAGGCATCATATCAAGTAGGACACCATGCAAATGCATAAAATTTGTTTGATGAATTTGTGTATGTGCTGCTTGGATTTTAATTGGCTCTAAAATCATTCCTGCTTTATTTTACATGATTGAAACAAACCATCTAAATGTCATAAGTTATGTTCAACATTTAAATTCAGCTTGGCTACTTGCATGAATCATGTTGTGAGCCAAAACGAACATGAAAATTATTGGGATTATTTGGTAATTCTTTATTTTTCATGGGAAGTACCATTAAAAGTATGATCTGTAGCAACAAACAGGGTGGCATACACCGCAATGACATCGGATTGTCAATATTTGTCCGATTTTGACGAAATTTGTAATAAAAGGTACACAATGCATACAAATGATAAATCCAACATCAAAATTGAGAATTTTAATTTTGCAAAGCCTCAGAAGGCGACCCAATCGGCTCATCGCCCCATTGATTTTTAAAAATGAATTTTTGGAAGACTGTACTGCTTGGGTCGGGCTCCCTTAAGTTGCACACAGATTTTATATTTGCATAAGTTTAAGAAAGCTTATTTGAAATTTAAAATTGCAATAAAATTTATTTGTCAATTGGACACTTTTCAATGAAATCTAGCACATAGTATTTTATCATCTCCAACAATTTAAAAGTGTCTGTCAGATCAGAATTCGAGTTTTGAAGTATTAACAACCAACTTTTAAAATTGTTGTTAATTTATTTGATGTTTTTGAGTGGAATATGAATCATTAATGTTTCTCTTAAAAACTCTCATAAGTATATATGAAATGTCGGCACTATATCTAAACACTTTTATAGTTTATTTCATGAGTGTGAGAGTTCAATGTTCAATTCAGACGGCAGCAAAAGCAGAGCAACTTGATTTTCATGTAACAGTTTTAAAAGAAACATTAGGATTTGTTGGCAGCAAGTATAAATTTTTATAAAAACAACAATTAAAACTTAAATAGGATAATTTATTGGAAATTGTGTTTTTCTAGTACTTTGATTTCTGATGCAATAATAGATCACCACAGGAAAGCTGATGTTTTTGGAAGTTTTCTAACTGTGTTCTACAAATTGATGACAATATTTTACATAAATTGAATAAATGATGAATTTTGTTAAAAACTTGTACAAATACAATTCTCACTCTTACATGGATGGGCACTTAATCGTGAGAAGCCATGACGCCTTTTTGTAATCTTAACATTTAGGACAATACTAACATTATCCACACTACTGAGTGAATTGTGTAATCAGTGTTCTATTGTTAAGTTGACTAATTGTTGCAGAACATGGACTTACTAAAATTGGGCAGAGAATAGAAATAAAATGAGTAATTTACAAGCACTAAGTCATTCTTCGATTAAGAGAAAGAGGAGATTGTCATTGTTGGTTGAGCGGATGTGCAAATTGTCATTAATAAACGAGCAATTTATCAAAATCTGATTGCTTATTCTGACATTGACAACCCTGCAGGGAATCATAGTTGTAATCCTAATCAGGTGTTCTCATCAACTAACGATTTAAAGGGTGTACCTCTTGACAATTCATATGATGTGATTATTTAGACAATTTATTGAACCTTGCTTTTACTATGCATAATCTGTACATCCACTCACTTTACTTTTAATACATGATAAATATATGACATTCAAAATCAATACAATATTCCTTGATTCATTGATTCTAATCAATTGAATCCTCCTGAAAAGATTTCTGATTTGAAAAATAAAAATAAATATTTCGCATATGCCTTGTATATGTATGTGACAGGGATTTGCTTTCGAGTTAAGTGTTAAATCAAGGTATCGATAATTCTGTAAATTTTGGGTTGGTCCGACAGTGATTCAAGAAATGTGCTCATCTGTCTATTTGGTAGATTTGTTGCCACCACCAATAATAATACTGCAATATGTATATGTTGTTAGTGCTATTACTTAAAGCTCTTATTATTTCGCAAGTGAGGTTGCTGATTGACGGGTAGACACATAACACACGACAATTACAGCAAGACATCACAGTTCTAATGCTGCAATTAATTTCTTTGAAGTGTCTTGAAAAGAATCTCTCTGACTACAAGTCAACCCACGTTTATGTGTCATTTATCTCTTACAATAAGAGAAATATATAACTGCATGAAATCAACTTAATTTTTCCAAATATCTGGGCCAATTAGCCAAAGCGATTTGTTCAAGTTCAAACGAGTTTTTTATCATATTTTATGAAAAGCTGTAGGAATATGAAAATATAATAGTTGCACAATAATTTATAAAATAATTAAACTACATTTTTTCCATTGCATAAATAATAATAATAATATAGTGTTTCATGAGATTTCATTTTGAAAACATTTTTAACACGTTTTATAAAATTCTAAAAGCATCCTTTAGACTCTTCTGACCATTGAAATAGAAAAATTTGAAAAATGTACCTGAGAGTTGTAGATTTATTTGTATTTTAAAATTGGCAATTGTTGACAAAACGCATAGCTGACATTCAATGCAGCAGAAGAAGGAAGAACGTGGAAGGAATTCTTTTCCTATGTATTATTACAGCATGACAACTTTTATTTTCATTGCTTTGAAGATTATGAATGAAAGGATTTTATAAAGAGGCTTTTTTTCTTCCCTATTCAGTCATTTGTACACGAAGTACAATTTTATACGCACGGATCTCAGTTTGGAATAAGATAGAACGCACTTCTTTCCTTGGCTTGCTCCGTCTTATATCTTCTTACCTTGCTTTGTGATGGAAGAAAAAGATTTTCTGTTTTTCTTCTTCATCTTTTAAACATCTTTCTCTGTGTTTGTGAGTCAGGGTTGAAAAGCATCATCATTCAATTTCTTATAAACATAAATATCTGCCGATGAATTACAAATATTCCATCTGCTATTGCAATCTTCATCCCTCTTCTTAAAATACAAGCTACATTTACTTCTTCTGCTATCTACCACCAGTTCAAGCAAAAATCAAACAAATCTTTAGAATAACAAATCCCATTGGCGTAAAAGCATTTGTTTCCTTCACAAGGGTCTCTTGAGCTAATTTTAGAAATAATGCTAATTAACTCTTTGCGGTTATATCAATCGGTTAACAGTATGAGCATTTTGGTTCTTGTTTTGTTTTAGTGATGAGTGATCCTCTGGTGTAGTTTAATGTTTTCTGTTGTGTACATTGAAATTTGAGACTCTATTGTGAACCCTTGTGCTAATATTAAATCATAAATAATCCATGAAATAATAGTGTGAAGAATTCAAGGATTAGAATTCAATATTAGGTAAGAGACTCTATGCAATATACGTAAATTGAATAAGTTCATTTTCTGGTTGAATTTAATGCGAAGCGAATTTCATTAAATGTAAAATGAAATCCTTAATTTGCAAAAGATAATTAATTATGATATACCATATTAAACCTTTAACTGTTCATTAACTGTATGACAACTGGCATGACAGGTTGAACATCCATGAATATAAATAAATGTAAGAAGGTTATTGTATTTATTATCAATTATCATTGATTAATTCCAAAAAATCATATTCAATATCCATTAAATAAAGCATGCGTCATTATATTGACTCAACCAGTCTTTTGTCTTAAATAAGTTAATTTGCTTTGGGCTAAGGATTGGTCATTAAAAATTACTAATTTGTATTTAATTAGTTTCTTACATGTATAAAAAAAGAAACAGACATATATTTTGGCTACATATCAAAGTAATCTTGTCACATCATCCTAAGAACAACATAGCAGCAGAATCTCATTATTGGCTAATTGTATTCATGTACTCTTTAGATTTGATTTTATTGTAAAAGCATTACATAAAAAAATATTGCAATATTACAAATAGGAAACTAGATTCTAATCACATACAGCTACTGATAATTAATTAATAATTGGTATAGATTTTCATGTCATAAAATATGAAATCACAAACTGAGCATTGCATAGATGTAGATTGTAGTAAATAGATGAAGGGAGATGCTGTAGTGGTTTCCTTCTCAATTCCTTGGATAAATCTATTAAGGGTTGTTCTGGTTCAGACATTATTTGTTTTATCAAATGCAAGTATTTCTGATTCTTATGGTGGAATTGAATCAATTCCCAACAATTCCCCAATGTTCCCTTAAATGTAAAGAAAAATACATGTTCTTTATTTCTAAGAGAAAAAGCTTGAAAACAATTTCCAGCAATCTTCTTTATGGAGGTGGACTTTGTGTACGTACATTTGGTGTACTAAATGGAGCAGAAACTGCCCCGCACTTTCATTCAACAACAATCTTTTCCTATTCCTATAAACGAGTAAGTATTCACTATTCCTTACTCACGTACATATATAAAAAATTACTCTAGCTCTTAGGAAAAGGGAAACTAGTAAAAGCAAAAGTCTGCTGAAGATTTAGCTGCAGGAAGCTAATTTGAGTGTTGAGTTGAAAGAAGGATCTGAGATTTTAGGTATTCGAGCCACGAGTTTTGACTTGTACTTTAATGAAACATATTTTATGTAACATCCTTCACTAACCTACCACTATTAAGGTAAGTCAACCAGTCAACTTTTAAAAGTAAAAAGAAACAGGTAAAAATTCATAAATGGGTTCCTCTTTCCACCAACGCTGGTATATAGACTGGATGTATTTGAGACTATTAAAGCATTAGGTTTTTCACAATATGAATTCCACAAGTGAAAGAAATATTTTTGTTACATATTACACGTTATCTAAACTCAAAAGATTCATTTTTTACGATTTAATTTTGTTTGCGTCAAGTTGAAATATGTTTTGCAGCAATAGAATAGGACACAAAAGAAAGAACTTGAACTTCAACCATATGTCCCCTCTGTAATTTCCTGGATTTTAAGAAGTGACAAGACTAATTGCTAAGTAAACAAATGCCTAAACGTTTCCATTTGACACTTTTTAACAGTAGTAACCTATATAGCTTAGATACTTAAAACTCTATAATAACTAATCATTACATACTTATTGATTTAAAGATTATCAACGGGTTTTTCATTTCCGGGTTGTATGAAGAGAAAGAAGTATGAGTAGAGGAAGGATGTTAAAATCAATCATATAGAAAAATTGTAGTTGTAAGAGAGTAAACATGGAATAAACGTGGCGAAAGTAAAGTAGGAGTTAGTGTTGAAAGTTTAGTTGTACATCAATTTGATGGTGGTGATTCGGCTGAAGGAACACGAAGCTATAAGGAACTCTTCAATTCGCTCCAGTTCCTTAGATCATCAATGAGGTTTTCATTAACTTCAATAGAGAAAGTTGTCTTTCCGATTGTTCGACTTACACTATATATACTATAGTTGAACTTTTTCTGATTTATCTACCATTCCATAGGGACTCAATGGTCAACTGTTCTTCCTTTTTCTCACGTCAATTCAAACTCCACAAAAAACGAACTTCTCAACAAGAAACTTCAACCAAGCATTCAAATCCTGCGTGAAGTTTAAATACCTTCTCCACAATGATTATTTACAAACAAATGTAACTTCTACTTCATTCTGATCAACAGTTAAGATTTTCTTAGCCTTAGAAGTCAACTGGATTTCTTTATAAGCAACTACATTTCAGCTGGGAATCAAAACTAGATTAAATTTGGAGGGAATAAAACTATTTGCGAAGTAGTGGAGAAAATATTTTGACGCTGGTTTTTTGTTCTAAATTGAAAGGGCCAACAAATAAAAATCATTGAGAGGTGTAGTTTACCAGAAAAGTTGGTTTTTTTAGATTTCTGCTTTTAAAACTGGAAATGAAATATGCATGTCCATCATAAAATTATTTTTTTGAAATTGTAGTTGATTGAATTTCAACATAGTTTTGTCATAATGATGAGAGGGTAAATGAGATGTGAATTAGGGGTTTGTTGTAATAAATAAGATAAATATAAGGGTGGATTGGACTCTTTCGTCAGAGGAATCCTTTTTCTCACGGGCTGGAATTTTTCTATTTTTCTTCATTCTCACACTTCTTCTCACTCTCTCATTCATTTCATGATAAAAGGCTTTCCCCAACTTTGTTTCAGCCACAAAAAAGTCATACAAGTAAAAACTTTTTATTTCACATGTTGATGGTTTCATTTCATAGTTTTACAAGTGCTAAAAATACATTCATACTCTTATTATTATACTCTTATTAAAGATCCCTTTTTCTTTCATGATATTCATTTCAATTTATTTAATTCTCAAGATCAGTTATAAGCTCCATTGCAAATAAAAATAATGCATTGCATTGTTTTTAATTTTAAAATTTTATTCCTTTCAATTTTTCTTTGTTGATTAAATAAAAACAGAGATTTTGGAAAAATCATTAAAATTCCATTCGGCATAAAATGTTTATTAATAACGTGTCAGAATTTCTAGAATAATAGCTGAAGGAATTTAATAGCTGAGTGATTATAAGTAATCACTATAAATGAAATGAACCGTTCTGTCGTGTACTCTTGAGTGATGCTGGATTATCTGATAAAGAAAGGGCACTCTACATCACCACCGTCATCATTGCCGACTACAAATCTCGCTTAAGGTGCTTAATGTTATTATCATAAATAGTTTCTTTTATGTTAGGGAAATCACGCTAATTTTATTATTGTTTAAATGATGCTTCTAGTTTCTTATAGTTGATATATCTCCTATTATGTTTGAATTTCATGAATTTCTTGGAAGTAATTAAAGTAATAAGGTCATTCAATTTAATATTTGGTGTAGTTTCTTGACATATGGTGCATAGTATAGAGAAGGAAATGTAAATGTTGGCAATTTCTCAACTTGGTCTTAAAGTTGTTGGGGACAGGAGGAGCAGCGTGGTGTGGATAGTGAAAGATGAATGGAATGCTTCAAGAGTTACACTAATGAAACTTCTTTTCACAAGCTTTCTTCCCAGGAGCTCTATTTTCTGTGCATTGTTCGTGATTGCAATAATAATCATAACCATCATTGAGACTTCTACTACCCTTGTTCTAGGCCACGTGGACATATCACGGAACAGGGTTTCTCAACTAATTTAAGATTCTCATATAACCAATAAATTCAATATGTATAATATGTTCAACTCTGCTGCTGCTGGCTGAGATTAATTATTATAATATTTATAAAATCCAAAAGGGTACTAGAAGAAGGTAGATTGCAGATAATTGAAAGGAATAGTATTACGTTTTATTTCTCAAGCTCAAGAGCCCCCATCTATATTACCTGCCGTGTTTGAGAATTCAATTGAATAGCATTAAAAATTCTTTAGAGGGAAAGAATAAGACTGTGAGACCTTTAAAAGCTTAGAAGAAGTCCCCCTTTTGCTTCTTTGGCTTAATTTTCTTTGATGTGAACTTTTTCATCTGACCCTTCCCATCCTAAAATTGACTCGTTTAGGACGGTTCTGTCTTATTTTTAAGTCCTCGCCATTTTATCATTTTCATATTGTTAATATAAAAACCAAAATTCATCCATGAAAAATTGTGAGTTATGCAATATTCAAAATATGATACAAACCCTTGGCATCTCAAATTAAAAGATTTGTTATCGATTCGTTTAATTTAATATTATTTATTTACTACTTTAATCATTAGATTAAATGTGTTTTTATTACTACTATCAGGATTATATATGTTTGGATGGAATTTTTCTGACTGAATACAACACCACGTTAGGAAATAAGGGTGTCAAGGAGAAAAAAATAAATAACGGTCAAATCTGAGTGTCAGGTCGTCGTTTGCTTTCAGGGTAGTTGTAGTTTGGATGACGGGATTTGATAAAAGGGAAAGTCTGTAGTAATTTTAACTTTGGATGAAGAGGATGCACATTCTGTAGTACACGAAGCATAAAAATTGCTTTATGTTATTCCTGCAGATGTGTACATTAGGAAGAGTAGTAGTAATACTGGAATAAATTCAAAGCATTATATTATTATCAGTAGTAATATCAGGTTCAGTTCTGCCATAGGTATACTCGGTTCTGTTGTGGTGTGTTACAATGAGTATGATACGGGACCCCTTAAATTCCAGGCAGGATTCAATTGAAAAGGAAATTACAGCACAGTACAGTACTGAACACAGTTCCATGAAACGGTCCCCTTCTTTCCTACTTTGTGATCTATTGTTTCGAAGAAGAAACCGTTCCCTTTAAACTTTAAATGCCAAAATGCCATACATTAAATCCTCTTCTCTATCAGTCCGTTTGTCGGGATGAGGGTATTCATATTCCTGGACATTTTACTACTCCATGAATTTCTCAATTCATTATTTCTTAATAATATTTCGCCAAGCATTTAGCTCAATTTTGTAATTTCGGTGTGTAATATTCGTTATAATAAGTGCAATCAAATCCATATTGTGGATATATGGATCTGAAATGTTGTGAATAAGTGTTGTTCCATAAATAAAACTAATTTATTGTTGTAATTGGAATAAAGAATTTTTAATTTGCATCTAAATTTTGGAAAAATCGGAGGTAAGTTGAACTAAAGTTCTAAATCGGAAGACATAAAACCTTATAAGCTTTCGGATATAATCCCTCCAACGACGTATATCTTCTCGTTGTCTCAGATTTCCGGTTGCAGAGGGGGAATTCCTTAAATGCAGCTCTTATTCATTTCCGTTTCGTTTATATTCTACACTTTAATTCATAGGATCATAGAAATAAATACATGATTTAAAATTCTAAGACTATTTAATTGCATCAATTCTGTAGAAACTGGAAGTTGGCCATCTTTGCAAACCAAAATTATATTATTAAATAAGGATTTGGGGATCTCTATGCTTTTTTTACCATATTATTGGCTTTGATATGAAAAGAACCATATGTATTTTAATGGCAACCTATGAAAGTGTTCATGTAAAATGTCAAACTAGTGAAAACATAAATATTTGAAAAAAAAATATCAAAGCATACCACTAATTTAAAACTTTGATAGTTAAAATGAAAATTTACTTAATGGAAATTCTAAAAAACACGAGTTATTAATAATCACGTAGATTTTATGCAATCAATCACATTTAAAAAAAATTTATATATATACTCGTTGCGAGTTGCAAAATCCTCTGAATTTTCTCCACATTTAAAAAATACTACATTTCATATAAGCCAAATTCTGAGGACGGAGCATCAGTTTTAGCTTATGTGGGCATAAAATCCTACTTTAAATCAACTGGAGTAAAGGAAAGTGAAAAAGTTTTCCATCACACATCACATGAAGTGTCCGACGACCCAAATGTCTCCGAAATAAATCACTCAAGCCCGTCAGCTTTAGGATCAATATGTTATATAAATATCACACCAAAAGGAAGATAGGTCAAAGATCAAAAATCCTTAACCAAAAACATTTTCTTTTTATATAGAGAATCAATAATGTTCATGTATCAATAATACAGTAACTCTAATGCACAGAAGGTGACGACGATGATGTTTCATATCCCTTTTTGAGTTGAATCAGCAGTGCAGGATTTTCAATTAGGGTTAAATAAACTTAATTTAAAATGATTAATTAAATATAATATGTAATTAATTCCTTTCGTTCTAAAATATTCTAAATGCGTATTATTACAATTTTCTTTACAGATAGTCTGACGCTGCTTTGTAAAGTTTTTTTATTGAAAATTTTCTATCGGAAAGTTTCCCCACAGTTTCATTGAATCAGATATATGTAGTTTTTATAGTAAAAAATTATGAACTCATCTACTAACCCTTATAAATATAGGATAAAAATCATAGTCCATTAATAATGTATAAGGGATGGGGGCTTAAGGTTAATGCAATTAAGTAATTAAATCCTTTTCTTTCATTTTTATGCTTTTAGATGGCTTCAGCAAGTGCAGTAAGGAGTCCAACAACTTCTTCATCATTGGATCAATCAGACAATTGTACATTTCGTAGAAGTAAAAGTCGTGTATTTTATGAGTCAGAAATTACTTCAGGAACGTCTTGGGAATTTCGTGGGATTCATGTAGACTCCCAAACATCTCCATTGTGTCAAATGCAGCTATCAGTATTACGATCCCCTGCTATAAGTAGAGCATTGGCATCTCCAGTGGAACTTGCTACTTCATCATCAGTGCTTCATAGGAGTATCCCTTCCCCACCAAATAAAGATGATCTTAGTGAACATGGAAGTGATGGAAGTAGAAATTCAACGGGAAGTTCAACTGGCAGTCATCGTAGTCAAGATTCTGGATTTTCAGATTCCGGTGAAACTAGATTGACAAAAAGAGCAAGTCCAAACAACATCACTTTACATGCAAATAGTCATTTATCAAAAAGCAGATCCCAGCAATGTACTGAAAACTGCTGCACTAAAATCCAGTACCATGATTCAAATAAAAATAGTACACTGTCAAACAGTCAAAATCGAGCTTCTATAGCATTTGATCATTTGGAATCAAATGGAAATTCAAATCAACATCATGATTCAACAAGACCAAATTATTCACAACTTCAATACACTCATGAAAGATGTTCCTCTACACCGGTCCCAAGTCCGATCCCACATTCGGGTTCTGGCTGTGGCAAATTAATTATGAAAAATAAAAACTCAAAAATTCAACAAAATAAACCATCCCCACTACAACAGCCACATTATCAACAAAATCATTTTTCAATCAACTCACATTCTTCTCCTCAAGGAAACTATGGAGAAATTAACGGAAATTTGATTCCTGAGTGTTCAAATTGCATATATCAAGAGATTCCTATGAATTCCTTGTCCCAGGCTTCGTATCATTCCCCTCCCTATCAAAGAGTCAATGATGATACTTATGCTATGTATACAACAGTTCCATCGGCTGAGAAAAATGTACATTTTGGAGCTCCAATTTGTTCCTCAACACCAAAAAGATTGAATCCATCTCCAAAGATATCAACTTCCAAAGTTAATATTATGCAAAAAATTGATAATTTTGAAACTCTGAACAAGAATATGAAATCACTGGACAATAATAACAATAGTAATGGTAGTGGTCTTACTATTAGTAATGGAAGTGGACGTTCCAATTGCAATTCTCCAGTTTGTCTATCTTCAAATTCTACAACTTCTGATAACGGATCTCAGAAAAGTCAAACCCTTTCACTACGGAATTCTCGTACAATGATTGTTCGGACACATAATGAAGCGTCGCCACTTGGTTACCATGGTCTAAGTGTTTCTCCAGTAGTTTTCGCAACTTCAGAGCCTTCCTCAAATTCCACAATGGGAATGATTAAACACACATCTGAAATACAAAAAAAGATCCCTGTGTCTTCTTTTGCATCAATGTCTTCCCGAAATTCTGCATCATCAATAACATCTTGCCAAAGTAATCAAATTTCTTCATCTTCATTAATGAGCAACAGTAACATTGCTCAGAATGAAAATCATACAGTGTTGCACCGCGCACCATTGCCCCTTCCAAGCGTTCCAGAATCCAACGATAGCAGAAGGATAACAAACAGCCTGAAAAGTCAACAGGAATGTAATAACAACAGCTTGACACTCAATGAATTCTCTACATATGCTAGTCACACAAAATCAAAGTCTTGTATAAAAGCCAGTCCAAAATGGCAAAATCTTCCAAAAGGCTACAAAGTTGTTTCCGGGGGTTCCCCAGCGTCTTCTTTCATCTCAGAAAAGAATGAAACAATTGAACACTCAATTGTGGATAATTGTTCTGAAACATTAGAGGGAGAAATTGTAGTGAAATCTCATTTTGATAATGACGCAATGAAATTATGGCTTAATGAATTGAGATCTCAGACTGAAGCTGAGTGCAGTGTAATGCTGCAAACGAAATCGATATGTTCTTCCGATCAAAGTCTTATGAAAAGTACCTTGGAGGCTGATGTCAGATGTGATAGTAATGGAAATTCATCAGATGTTGAAAGCATTTCCCATAAATCCCATACTCTTCGAATTGATGGACCCCAACAACGCAGTCAAAATGTTGTCCATGCCATCCATGCAATTCAATCTCCCTTAATGAGTATCAAGAATGTAGAACGAATAGCAAATATTGTATCGGCTGAATTCGCCAAAATATGCAAGTAAGTTCCTAACAACATGTATATGTTTTTCTTGTGTTTGTCAAGATCATTTACAAACTGATATGCATAATATCGGGAGAAATTAAATTAGGAATTAATTGTTAATTGATATTACGATATGCTCCACGTGCCGTCTACTCTAGTTTTTTTGGGAAATGAGGATAGAATAAGTTTAACATGGGTTTTGTACTTTGTACTAATATTGCAGAGAATGGTGATAATACAATAATTGATGGAGTTGTTCAATTAGTTTTTATCATGTAACACGGCAAGGTAAAATTTACTTCGAACTTATGCCATCTGTATTACGCAGCATTAACATTACAGACATTTAGGTATGAAACGCTATATACTGATTGACACTGCCAATGGTTTCTCATTGTAAAGAGATATTAAATGATTATTATGAGAAACCAGAAAGTTGGCATAGGTATCTACTTCATAAATAATTCTCAATACATTTTCCTTAAATTTCGAAACAATGAGAGGCCTAAAATTGGTTTATTCTTCTTCATAATATTATTCTTAATACAACATTAACTTCAATTGCAAAGTCTAATACACGTAAATGATACTACAATTTTTATGACAACTAAATTCCCTCAATAAAGTCGAATTGATGATATCGTATAAAGATCGTAAATATAAAAATTTCAATAACAAAAACTCAACCACAGGACGGATTCATTTATTATTTTAAAATTCAAAAAAATTCCATTTTCAATATTTGGATTCAAACTTAAATTTGAGACTCCTTTAATGCATACTGCCGAAAAAAAACTTCGAATCCATTATTAAAAAGGAATATTATATGAACTTATTTTCCAGGAACATTGAATTTGGATTTCTGTCTCAAGTGCCAAGACTCGTACTAAGCTTAGTAGAAAATGTTGAAGATTTTTTGCGAACTTTCCAAAGTAAGCCAAGTTTTGGGAACTTGCAAAAACTGGAGAATAAACTGACAAGATCTTGTCGTCGTTTGAATCGTTCTGCAAATCAAATGATGAACATTTTAGAAGCTGATGCAGATGTTAAAGATCCAGCAAATGTCTACTCAATCATTGAATCCGGGACGACATCAAGCAGTGGTTATCATGTTGCAGTGAGTGACGTTGTCGACGGAATTGTAACCGTTGGCAATTTGTTCAGCCAAGTCGTGGATTTGAGACTTACAAGAGATCTGTCATGTATCTTGGAATCTATAGAGGCTGGAGGAATACCTGCTAAAATTGCATTGAAATCATTTGTAACCGTTTTGATCGATGGTGGTAATCATTTATGTCGACTTGCTTCAGAAATTCGGACCGTCAGAGGATTACTTGGGGTCATTTTGGACACAGGGGATCATTTTCTCAGAGTATTGTCATTGAGATGCTTAGCTACCATTTTATGCATTGGAGACGCAGTGAAAGATTTCGATCGGGTGAGTTACTGTTTGTTACACATGTGGTAATATTATACAATCTTTATAGAACTTTTAAATCACATTCCCAATTAAAATATTAATTGGAATTAAGTCGCATTTTCAAAGATATAAACAATATTAATTTTGTGTTTAGGAATTCCCATTTTTTTAGATTAAACCATGGTGGGTTACCATTATAATTAAAACGTTACTGAGTATTCATTAAAACGGATACGATTATTATTATGTTCTCGATAATATATATGAATAATGATTACCACAGACTACGACGATGTACATCCGTCGGAACTCTATAAGTCAATGTTCTATGAAATTTGGGAATTTTGGAAAAATAAATGACATTGTATTTTACTGGTTTTTGTGGTGCTCCATGAACTCATCACACAGCTAAATAGTATATTTATATGAATCAATAATATCATTATCAAACAGGGAATTCCCCAAGCCACGAAAAACTTCCGACGTCTCAAAAATTAAAATATTAATATTTATTTATGTATATCTTGCTTCTTTACGTTTGGCTATGATTTAATGGAAATTATTTTGATTTTTTTATATTGTAGGCAAGTGGATTTGAAATCGTTGCTGATTTTATGTATGAGCCAATGTATCCATTTGAATTGAAGATCGAAGCGGTATCTGTTCTTACACAGGCAACGGATCCATGGATTGATTTGGAAACATCGTTATGCACTCTTGGAAATCATCTTGAAAAAATTATTTTCGCTTTAACAAGTAAAAAATTGAGAAACTTAATCTCAATAAATGAGACAAAATTGATTTCATAACATGTCATAATCTTCATATCTTGTTTTCTATATGATGTAGATTTAATCCCACAATGTCAAGCATCAGAAGAACCATTTTTACTAGTTGTTGCTGCAATTTCCAATTTGACTTTCTTAGAAGTTTCATCGATTGGGATTTTAAGTAGATGCGGCACAATGTCACTTATAATTGCTGCTGTAGATAGACCGGAAAGTGAATTCTCCGTCTTTGTTCTTGATCACGTAAAGATCTTCTTTTTTCTTTGTAGACTATATTTTAATTTAAATATCATTTCATTTGAATGATTTCCTATATACATCTTAGGTGGCCACTATTCTAGCAAATATGGCTGGTGTTGAATCTTGTAGGAATGACATAATAAAATCTGGTGGTGTACATGCTTTGCTCAAGTTTTTAGAAAAACAACCAACTCCAGCTAAAGCATCTCCTGCAGAAATAATGGCTTGTGAACGAGTTCAACAAAAGTCAACAATTGCCATTTCTCGGTACAAAAATCCTAAAAAAATTCATCTATATTTAAGGAGGAAATAAATTTTGAATTGGAATGTAATATAAAAACATAAAATTTCAGATTGTGTACTGAGCCTGGAGTTGCAAAATTGATTGTAGATCGTGGAGGATTACATCGTTTGGTAATGTTATCCCGTAATGAAACAGAAAGGAACTATTCTGATGGAGTTCTAATAGCAGCATTGGTTAGTTTCAAATATTATTTAAAATGGACTTTGTTCAGCTGAAAAACTGGATGTTCAACTTGAGATTAGAAGAACTCGGTTATGAATTAACTTGCATGCAATTCTCTTTATAATTACTCCTATCTATCTGTCTGTAGTTGTGATATAGTAGTCATGCATATAAACATTTGTAGCCTTGACATTGAACATGGAAACAAGGTTAGATTTTTCTTCTCGTTCTTTTATTCTACGGCTGCATATCACAATAATAATAACATTAGATTGGACAACCAATTCTCCATATGAAGACACAATAAACTTGCGAATTCTCACGCAAACCACTTATACTTGTTATATTCAATTGAATCCATTCAAAATTCAAATGCAAATTTAATGATGGATTACTACTATTGTGTGTGTTTTAACTTATAATTATCTATAGCTTCAGCAGGGATTTCCAAAACTTTCAATCTCAATCTAATGCTCAAAACTTTATCACTATACTGAAAATTCGATTCTATAACAGATGTTCAGATGAATTACTAAACCTAAATTTAATTTACTTATATTTTCAGGCAACACTGAGAAAACTCGTTAATATTTGTGGTGATGAAGCCATCCGACAATTGGAAGCTGATGATTTGATTCAACCAAGATTACTGGATTCTTTTCTACTCTATTCTTCCAGGCAGGAGAGTTATGTTTAACAGTTTAATGTCGATAACTGAAAAAAATCTACATTTCCGTCCAATTGCAAGATGAGATTCTATATGAAATTAAGGAAAAACTAAAAAAGTTATTGTTATTATTATTAGGTGCTCGGATATTTTCTTAAAATACGGGAATTTCTTTAAGGGTGAAATAGGAATGAATTATAAATTATATAATCTTCGCCGCTATACGATATCCGATACAAGTTTTCTTCTTTTTCTTATGATTCCCAATATCATATTTGACACATTTTTTTCGTCTAACTTTCATCTGATCTGAGAAATTTATTATAACATTGTCTCGTTTTATTACAACTGAATTCTGATTTTGAACTTCAATAATCTTCGCCAATAAAGTTACGACTTTTCAGCTTATTTAGCGTAGTACATCATTAATTTAAAAAAATGGTTAATATTGAAAGATTTTAATTACATTTTAATATTTTGTAATTTTTTTAATATAATAGAAAATACTCCGTTTCCTGGAAATGATTTTTTAAATACATACATTAAAATAAGAATTCGTTAGTTGAGCGTACTTGGTATTTAGAAAACTGTTTTAATGTCTAAAACTATTTTATAAAATTTCTGAATAATAATAAGAAAAATATTTGAACTATTTACAGTCATTAAATGTTCTTCTGTTTACTGTTATAATGTATGTAGCTTATGAAAACAAATTTGTATTAAAAAAAGAATATTAAGCTTAAATAGTAAATGTCTTTTCATGAAACTTAAAGAATGTCACAAATACACTGAATCTAAATGTCATTTTCTGTGTAACAACAGTACCTATACTATGCCACGTGAAAATATTTTAGAATGTTTTTCGTTGATAAAATAATAACCTTATTTTAGGATTTACAAAAATCTTAAAAATTAACTTTATACTTTATGGAGGGGTACCCTGATGTACAAATTGATTTGTAAAATTTAAAAAAAAATTATAAATATTATACATGTAATATATAAAATGTAGATTTTAATGTAGATAGTAAAGTATTGGGCTTGTAGAAATTAAAATTGCTAAAAAACATCTATATGGTTATTTCAATATCAATTAAATAATATTTATATTTGTATGAATTATATAATAAAATATATTTCACGGAGTTAACTATAAAATTGAAAAAATATTTCGTATCGTATTTCGTATACCGTTCTTCATATTATCATTAAATTAAAAAATATCACGTCGCACAACTGCACTGCAAATATACATTCAATACTTTATAACATATAGATACATAAATACTAAAAACTAATCTAAAAGTATTAGTTTTGACTTTTCCTCATTCGCCACATCATATTTTTATTTTAGAAATAAAATCCTATTCTAATTTAAAGAGTTCAGAATGTATGTAAAAAGAATCTCAAATGATTATTAATTATTTGTTTGCATATTTAGTAACAATATTTAGTTTACAACATCATTAACAAGATATTAGTCGTTATTTTTAGTAAATGTTACATTGGCTGGAAGGTGTAAAATTGATTTGACCCATTAACCCACTGCTGACTGATGTAACATCTAAAGTTAGCAACAGACTCAGACGAGACGATGTAAATGAAGTGCTACTTTTAGTATTATAATATATTATTATATTATTTCAGTTGTGACTGTGACGAGTTTTCCAGAGCCTCATCAGTTTATTGCTCAAGTAGTTCTGGCTAATCATGATAAAGGTAGACGAACATGCTATACAATTGTGCTCCTCTATCATCGAACTAATATGAAAAGAAAATTTGTAATGAAAAATCAAACTGCATTGTTAAAAAAATAAAGGCCTCCCAATCACAAAAATGGATATTTCCAAGAATTGCAATGTAATAGTAAAAACCAGTAGTATCAACGTTGATCCTCTCTACATCTTTTTCTACTTGTTTGACCAGATTGGACAACTTTTAAATTATCTTATTTGGCAGAGCATGGGGATTGGCTTATTCTTCTAAGTTATTGGGGGTCTTGGGAATTTAAACATGTATTTAAAATAATATAATTGCAAGGGTTCTAATAGAATATTCGACTAGACATGTGGGTTGTGTATATGTCTTTAAATCTAATCTAAGTTTAAGACGAGGAGTTACATATGCACTTACAATTGGATTTAGATGGACTAAGAAATAAAGTTTATATTGTCAGAATGCCGATCATATAATAATACAATATAAATAATATTTGATATCACGAACTGCAGTTTGGGATGAGGAATGTTTTTTGCAAAGTTTCAGTTTAGTCAATTCGGCAAGGTCAACAGCTGCTGCACGTGGCGGAAATACACAACAAGCAGGTCATTGATGACCCTTTCTTCTATGGAAGGACCTCGGGTGGTTCCATGCACACAATAACACACCACTGAACCACTGACTCAGTTTCCCATTAAATCATATATATCTCAATGTAAATTTGTCATTTTATTTTATGCCAATAATACGTAAAGATAGTTTTGTAGCATATAGTACTGGCAGCAGGTAAATGGCGAATTGGATATCCATATGAATGTTAAGCTGTTATGGAACCATCAAACCCAAAATAAATAATAACATTCAATTCTTTTTTACTGGGTGGATATTATATGCACAAAGCATCACTTTGTTCCCTATAGATTAAATTCATATGCTCATCATATACCGGCGTACATGTACTTGCAACATGCCTTGGATATAATGCATACTACCAATACAGATATATGCCATTAGTGCATGTTGTGTGGTTATCTTTATGGATTTCATAACTCGCCTTCAATTCATCAATTCAGTGTTTGTTGTATAAGGTTTTTACTTGACTTAGTTACCTACTTGCACGCGCCTGCAATAGTTGCCTTTGGACTTGACTTAGCATTAGCTTTTTATTTGCATCTCCTATGTCATTGAGATGACGAGAATGCAATGTGCATTATTCTCATATACTTATATACCTTTCCTAGATATGGATATATTACTATTACTTAGATATAGTATAATAATAGCAGTCTTCTTATATAGTAGTACTGAGCCATATTAACTCTTTAACTGTGGGAGATGCTATTAGGAATTAATGACAAATGAATTTAAACTTCTAAATTAGTTGGTATTATGGATGATGATGATCCATGTTAATGTTGTAGGTCAATCGGGGTTTCTTCTTAAAACCCCTCTATGGCTAGTGGAGCATTTAAATTAGCTATACAAGGTCATTAAGTTCGGATTTCTATTGCAGATTAAATACTAAAAGTTAAACATGAAAAGTTGCATTGCTCATGCTCACATTTACCACAATTTATTATTAATAAGGGATTAATGCTAATGTCTACCGTAAATTTTCATGGGTTATTATGCTATATACAAATGAATAGAGAAGCTATATCTAATTTACTCACAATAATATCATCAATCTTTATTGGATTTAGTGACCTATATCCTCAAAGATATTAAAAGAAAGCCCGTTTTATTTAAATCCCAACCATTTTTAATTGGGAGATGAAAAATAATATTAACATGATAAACTACACTTATGATCAGCTAATGAGGAGTGATTAGTTTTCTACTGGGATGTTCACTAAGGATATGTAAAAACCAGTGTCTATTTTATTTTCCTTAAAGTAGAGGACGACTTTCCTATTTAACAACTCATGAATCTATCTGGATCAGATTCTATTTTATGGGTACAAATACTACCAAAAATATCTCAAAACTTCGTCTTTGCCATGTCTGATAAAGATGCAATGTAATAAAATATAAAAATCTATATAACAAAATGAAACTAAAGGATGATATCTTGTAGTCCAATGATATTTACAAATTGTCCAGTAGACTTAAAGATAAGTGAATTATGAATGAGCTATTTTGCAGTGCTTATCATTGAATGGAATATACAGATTGGTTGAGTGAATAGACACAAGCATAATGTCAACCTTGATATATTTGCACATCAGTTTCCCCTGCACGTGCTGACGAATGACTGTGAGTGCAATGTGAAATTGATGCAGTTTATGGCAACTGATTGTTCATCACCCTGAACCTTTTAAGTTGTATTTATTTATACGAATACATGGTCACTAATAAATAACTAGCGCATGTAGGCATATATACATAATAAATATTACGAGATCTTCCTATAGGAAGAATTTTCAATGTATAAAAACCCTTCCTTGGCCTGCCTTTGGTTAAGCAGATTCTATGAAGGCGTTTTACAATGCTTTCTATCACTATTATATGCAATGGCTTTAATGTTGCTTTTTAGAACATTTTACTGTACGGAACACCTCTCCAGCAAATATATAAACAATACCCTATATGTATATAGATATGTCCCATATGCATTATTATAACTGTGTAAGTTTCAAATGGAGTATTATCATTGAAATATATTGGAATATATATTATATATATATATATCTTGGCATGGACCCCTTTTTTGACTTATCATCATCAGTTGTAATGGTTATAACTATAGATGATATGAAGCCATTTATGTAATTGTGTTGCAGTTAGTGCTATGTAATACGCAATATACAAATGTATGGAATACTTTGATGTTATATGTATCATGCAGAAGATCTCTATTGAGATTTTTGCAAAAATAATTGAGCATATGAAAAACCCTTATTCTCCCCTCCATCTGAAAAGTTTCCTCATTTTTAAGTAAAACGTTGCAGACGCCTCAAACCGTTCCGTTGCGTCCTTAAAATCATATAATAATACATATTATAAAGTAACTGTAGAAATAGAAAGCAAGAGTTTTACCCCTACGCTTATTCTTTATTTCTGATTAATACCCATCAAATCAAAATTATACTATTTCTCTCCTCATTTTTATATCTATCGGTGATTTCCCCATTGAATTTCATATTTAGGTTGTATAGATATATCCCCATATACCCTTTGATTTTTAACATTGGATGTTACATATTTAATGATCAGGGAATTTATTTTATAACCTTAAAAAATTGCAAGAGCAATTTAATCATCTCTGAATTAAAATTTAAATAGCCCATACCATTGCAGGATAGAAGATAATAAAGAACTTTTGGGATTTTATCTGAGGCAAATTGAGACGTTTTAAAAATCAATATAAAATAAGTCTGATTTAATAGTCTTAATTCTTAAGAAAGAATACAACTTATTAGTTGGATATTGAAAACGAAGAGCAATTTTTTATTGGTTTGAACAAAAGTGAACAATTAAAAAAAATGAAGATTAGCATTTTATTCAAAAATATATCTTCAGGTTTAGTTACAATTAAGCTGCAAATATGTTCTATAATAAATTGAATATAGAAATAACTTTTGCTCAATTTTGAAATAACTGTGCCATTGTTTATCACGTAATATTTAAAATAATACTCAACTCATTCAGTGTGTTTCATTTTTTAAATTAATTTCCTGGTAAGTTTTCTGTAACAGAAAAAAGAAATATATTTTTTTTCAGTGGAAAATATGATAAAAAGTGCAAGTTTAAATATAAATAAATATAAAACTGAAAATGTGTGCAATTTACTACGCAATTTTTACAGTTTGCATGAAGTTCATGCAAGATAGCAAGTTTTTTTGTACGTCAACAATACAGAACACAGCTTCATAGTGACACATAAAATCAATTTCCAAGGAACAAAACGTGAACATTTCAAATTTTTAATTGGGATTGAGTGTTTTAATTTTTGATTTTTTAGACAAATATCTGCAAAATAGGAAAACGTTTTAAACTGGGGGCAAGTTGAAATTCGTATATGAATTTAGATTCATATCAATTGCCACTTGAGGGCGCAACGACTAGTTAATATTCTGCGGCACTGGTGCTCAAAAATTGAACTAACTTAAATAGTTTACATTATTAAGTTACGGCGGATTATTTCAAATTTAGCTTATTGATATTATATTTCGGAATTTATTGTTTTTGCGAAATATTCGCAATTTGATTCGATGCGTCGTTAACGTAAACAATTATTTAAGCATTCTGTATTTAAATAATACAGATTTTAAGTAAAGTTTTTGATGACATTCATTTAAATTTAAGTTTCAGGTTTGAATCCGAAAATTATAAAATGCATCAATAATTTTATGTGGGAATTATGAAGCTGTTTTGGTGCTCCTGTTTACTCTCTCTCTATATATCTGCATTACATACATGTATTCACATTATTTATGCGTATATAAACAAACAGCTATCATCATGATATTATTATCGTAATTTTTTTTGAAATGGAGTTGCTTTAACCCTCTGTAAGTTGATTTATTTTTATTCATTACTAAATAGCATATGTAAAAGCAAATCTGCTGTTATCGTTTTCCATGTTGATTCTTACTATTCTTATGGTCTGAGTTTATTTTTACATGCAGTGCAATTTAATACTGTAGTGACATGGAGTAAAGACAGAATGGAACTGACAGGAGTGCATCAGTGACTACGACTAGGGCAATCACTTTCATATGATGATTCACTCATTTAGGAAAATTGCATTTCATGTTTATATTTATGATGTTTTTTTACCATATATTGCGAACTTTATTTATTAACAGTTAACTCTTCTTCTGCTGTACACTACTCATTCTATATTCAGAGACAATATATAGTATAATAACTAGGAAGTTTAATGTTAGACCTCCACATACACGTGTCTTTCTTTTTTACATTTTATAATACACTGCATTTAGTTAATGGGTGTGATTTCAACTTCTTTTTACTACTTTGTCTTCATTTAATTGGGAGTCGTATGACCCTGTGCAGCAATTACATTCATTTAAACATGCTCAGATTTTAATTGTTTTCTTCTGAAATATTTTCTTGCACTTTGTTTCTATTTTACTCATCTCTTTACTTTGTGTGATTCTAAAATTACACGTTTCTAAATTTTAATATAATTACCTATTAATTTTTGTGGAAATTTGTGCATGAAATATTTTTATTAGTAAGTGTTTCCAATTAAATCATTATTATTATAGTAGCCTTATTATTGTTAATTTTGATGCATAATATGAAAATTCTATAAAATCATGTAATAATGATTTCAGATTTTGTGATTATCATATTTTTATATTTATTTAAAATTTTATACACCTAAATCTAGCCAAAGGTCAACGGATGTGTGATTTGTGGATTTCCACCGAATTTTATTAACAAATTAAGTAAAAATTTTACAACTCAAAGAATTCCAAGCTGCGGAAAATTTGTCAAGGTTTTTTGGCATTTATTTATACTTTTAGCTAAATCCAATTCTGCATTATTTTTGTTGTTAAAATCATAACCACTTGAAAAGTTTAACCCAATGGCCTACAACTCAAGATGTTTAAATTGATAATAATATAACCCAATTAGATATTTGTTTTTGGGTAAATTAATTCACCGATCTAAAATACCCAAAGGAAGTTGGGAAACCAATTAAAAGCGGGTGCATAAGTATTTTGTCATTGAAAATCCAGGAAAGTGTTAATTTCAAACCATTTTATATAAAAGTATTAATAAATGTCAATAATCAGTAGTATCGAAAATATTGATGACTCAAGTCCGTAAAATAAAAAAGATAACACAGGATACGGGATATAATTTTTTTTAAATTTTAAATGAACTTTGATACGAGTCTATTAAAATTCTTTGGGACAGGTATTGCGAATTAGACTTATAATCTTAAAGGAATTTTGCCCCCTGTTGCTTTCACATGTTACGTGATTTGAATATGCAAAACAATAACGGCTTAAAAATATTTTGTAGTATTATTTTTAGACAATTCTTTCACTCAATACTTTAAATTAAAATATAACGTTCATTATAATAACATCCATTACAAAGCTTTGTAACAAAAACATGGGAACTTATCTCCGGTTTTTCTTTCTCCATTTTAAGAATCTTAAATTGTTATTTTTGCGGTTTTCCTGCAATTCTTACGGAATCCTGAACCTGGTCTCATTTTGTTTCAATGCAGATTTAATAATTAAATAATAAACAAGGAAATACAGTGCAATTAATATTCCTCATTAAAACAAAACATCAAAATTATATTCACTCATATTATCCGGTTTATAAACACTGTGTGTAAGAATTATTTGAACTTGAAATGAATTCCATTTAATCATTTTACGGTGATATTTTTTTCAATCACGAAGACTAATTGATTTACACATCCTTGGTTATATTTAAATTAAACTACAAAAACAACTTGATCAAAGAAATATGTCTGAAAGATGAGTTAATGACACTTTGGCTCTATTTATACAATGAGCACGAGGATTTAAGCGTGGAATAATTATAAAGTTATATCCATTGGTTGAGTAAATATTAAATTGATTAAACATGCTATTCATCTCTTCATCAGAATTATCCACGTATTTACTGTACGATATAAATATGATAGGAAATTCAAGAGTTCATGATTCTATGACTTTGAATAAACCAGGCGCATATGTATTTATATATATTTGAGCACACTTGTATTATTATAATTTACAAATTAGTATCCAGGTGACTGAATGACAGCAGAACGCAATGAACATTAACTTCTATTATAATATGTTGTTTTTTTTTCAACAGAGATTTCTTAAACACCAAGTTCATTATAATAACTGCATCTTCTTCTGAAATCCTATTCGATTATTTTACATTGTAATTTCTAATGCTATGGACGTTCTGCTTTTGATCTCGTATTAACATCAATAGCTTTAGCTTGTCAATCACATTTGAATCCTATTTATGGAATAATAAATAGTTTCACAGTATTCCATAGTAAAACTAGCACTTGTTGCATATTATATTAAAGCTTTATTAAGTAGCGGAAGCCACACTTTATCTCAACGATTGATTTCTGCGGATTGATTTCCCTGTTTTCCTTTTCACAGTTTTCACACAAGATAACTATCGATTGGATTACGTTTTAATATTCCGTCTTCATATATCAGCTCATGAGATTCCAAGCAATAACAAAACCAAAATAAACTCTTTAAGGTTCTAAGGTCACGCCGCTAGATCAAAAGTCATACAATTTTTAGATTACAACCCTTCTAAATTTGGAAAGATTATTGGTCCTTATATTTTTATTATTATTATTATATTATTATTATTGATTATTGGCCTGGTCACGAATTGGGAGCTTGTGAAGATATATGTCCCTCAATATGTAATAATTACTAAATCAGTTAATTTTCTCTTTTTTCCAATCTGTTTACAACATAAATTTATATTTACGAAAGCACTTAATGCCTTATTTTAGATCGTTTTCGTTACGGATGTTCTATTCAACTTAAAATATTTTATAAATGAAACTAATATATAATTTGCGTACAAGAACAAGATGCGTAGGTATATAGTAGAAAATAAAAATACGCTTTGAAGTTACAAATTACAGAAGGAAAAATACGGATTCTGAATGTTTATTGTTTATTTATTCATTTGTACTTACGAGTATTAGTAAAATTCTATAATTTTCTCAAAATGTTCTTAAATTAATTGTCAAAATGTTTCCCTTATGTCAATTAAATATGTCTACGATACAACAATGTAAATCATGACATCTGCAAAATCTGAAAATTGCAGTCAACGGAGAAGAAGTAGGCTACATAAGATTAGTTACTTATGTAAAATCCTATTGTCAGACAACAGGTCAATAATGTCAAGTCATGAAATTGATATGACTATTGTCTAGGAAATAAACCGAATCCCTGTGCTCCATACTAAAACTACCAAATGCAAAATGTACTCTTAGAAAACTTAAAGACATTCGCACTCTTAGAACATGGATTCGGATACCCATGCTCTAAAGATTCCAAAGGGGTGAAAAAAATATTCATATACTTAATTTTATTTATTAAATTGTTTTACTAATTCTTGAGTCGTGTTTCTTAATCTGCCAACGAACACTAATAACAAAGGGAGAAGATTGTGTTGGCAGATTGTCTGTTGACAGATTTCATTATTAACGGGATATCTGATTCCCCTTTGCATTAAATTATATTTACACAATCATTTTATAGCAGACGGGGTCAAATTGGGATTTTATTCATGTCAGAATGTAATTGAAATATCATTAATTGGAAGTTTAAAAACTTAAATTTACAGTATTGTTTTATTTTAGACTTTTGGAGTAAAGAATTTTATTTGGAATATTTTTATTTTAAGCTCAAAATTAGGTTTGTTCAATTTCTATATACTTCTGTGAGAATTTGAAGATCGTTTTTGTATTTATATTGAATCAAATTGTATACGAAATAGGAATAATTAAATAAATTAACGTAAATATTTATAAGCTGTCCTTCATAATTTTGGGTGAGGTTACTGGGTTTATTTAGGAAGATATCTCAGTATTAAGGTTGTACATCTTCACCATTTTTCCAGTAGATATCTTTATAATAATGGATATAATAATTCAAATGTTGTGAAAAACCTTGCGGACAAATTATTTACGCAGTATTGTAATAAAATATCAGAGTTATACTTTAGTTATCAATATGAATTCAATTCCATTATCACTTAAGTTTTTATACAATTCATGACCGAAGAAACTGGTTTTTCTGTGAATATGAAATCCACTCATGAAAATTGAATACATTGTGCTATAATTGTTGTAACTCACTGGAACGTTTTTATAAGTTGAAATTTTTTTATTGTTATGTTGTATTACTTTTGAATTATATTGCTATCAATCAGAGGCTTATTATTGTCCAATAATCAAAGATCCCGTGCCAGATAATCCCCACCCCCCTCCAGTAATCTTTGTATGTAAAACTTTTGTCCACAAACCTCTGTACTCTTTGATTTAAAATATATAATGAATATGTTGGAATATGGGATTTATGTCCATGAGTTTAGTATGATGAATTGATGAAATATAATTTTATGTAGAAATTCGTAATTAAGTATGTAAAAAGTAAAATTCCTGAAATTTGCTTCTTACTTGGAAATCATCTATAAGCAACCGGATTCCGTTTTATATTGGCTTTATTGGCAAAGTTCATCAAGTCTTGTTTTTCCTACACTCAAGATTTACAAACAAATCATTTAATTGTAATTTGCCATTTCAATGTTGGAAAATTATGGATTTAACAAGAAACGAATTGTTATTCATAAAAAGTTAATGCCGAAATTTTAGACATTTTTTGGTCTTCAGTTCTCATATTTAAAGTCACATTTCTCTAAAGATAATGTGAAATACCATTTCGACATTTATTTAAAATACTATTATTATTATTATACTATTAGTAGAAAATAAATCTGAATCTTATTTAGATTTTTGTAAATATTGGCTCTAATTTAATTATATCTTAATTTATACACAATAAAATAAATAATAATGAGCTAATGATTAAATTTATCAATGAATCCGCAGGTTTCCGCAACCAAGGAAGCCAATTAATGAAAATATCATGTCCGGAGAAGAAATAAAACTTTGAATCAAATTACCACAACTTTGCTAACAACGACAAAAAAGCAATGATGATCAACAGCACTGGAACTCTTCTTAATATAAGCTACCCGCAACAACAACAATATGTAAGTATATTATCATAAAATACTCTTAAATTTACTTTCATGACTTATTGACTGAGATTTGATTAGAGCCACAGCAATTAATTTAATCTACTATTTCAGTGAATCTTCTGATATGTTCTTTATAAGCATTTTAAAGAACAGTTTGTTTCTTTACATTTTCTCAAAATGCCTTTTCCCTGTAAATAATATAAATTTCCAATTAAAATTTCAAAACTCTAATATTCCTGTATTGGATTTAAATGGTTGATAGATGTACGTTATTATTATATAAGAACATCTTCTATATGAAAATCTTATCTTGCTTAAAAGAAAACCATGTTAGAAACAACAATTATTATTGTGGGTCTGTGTAGCAGCATTGTAGACAACCAAGATACTATATGCCTGTTGGCACTATTTTATACGTTTACTACAATATGCAATGTATGTAGCGTTGAAGACACGTTAAATTTACGTACTGTTATTATCACAGTGCCTTTCCCACATTCAATTTTATTGTGAAACTAGACTTGGTCTGGAATTGTTGCTGTGGTTTGCTGCTGTCTCTCGTAAATATTTTTCATATTGTGGACTCGTATACTAGAAAACAGTCTTTTGTGTTTTGACAAATCTATATTTACTCGATTTATTTTTTCTAAGATAATTAAGATTCATGAGAAAACAATTAACTGGTTCTTCGATCAGAGAGCAGTGCGATAACAATAAAGAAACTGTCTATATACTTTCATGGACTCCTCTAGTGAAAGTGTGACTTTTGTTTGGTGAAAGTTTTATGAATTTTTGTGTTTTATGAATCTCATATGCAAATAATAATTAAGTTGGCAAATGGATATTGGTACTACAAAGTTGGTGATGTAGAACTGATTAATAAATTAACAATTTACATTTAACTCAAGATAATTACGAATCAATTAATAAAATTCCATGATAATCAAACGTGAAAAGATCGAGTTTGGAGTTCCAACCGATCAATTTCTTGGGGTAAGTACTTAATTATGAATAAGAAATAATTTAACAAAATTATTTCTTTTTAAAACTAACTCATCCAATGTGTATATTTCGTATGGAGTTTGAAGTTCATGAAAATCTATTCAAGGTGGACCACTATGATGCTGTATCATATTTTAACATGGAAATGAATGTTTATTAATTGTCAAGTGTGACTAATTTCAATGTGTGACTAGTATCATTGGGATTGTAAATGTTTAAATAGATTTATGGGATTCCATATTTCTACATAAAGGGAAGTGAACATTAATCATGCAGAATTTATTTAATTTTTAAAAACCATCTTAATGTGTCACATCTCATATGGAATCTCAATTCCATATATTATACACCCACCGAGAATACAGAGATAATCCTATTTGTAATTCTCATGTTTAAGTTTAGCTTTAAGATCTTATTTAACCTTTCATATGTCTTGAAGTTGGATATAAAAAGGTATACGATAATAATGGAGTAAAATAAGGTTTGGAAATTTGGAAGTTATGAAAAATCTCATATTCATTCAAAACTATAATAAACTAACAAAATATATGAAAATAGGTAAGTAGCCATAGTCCTAGACATATTATTGACATGTAGACACTTCATTGATAGGAAATGCGGTCTTGATATCAAACACGAAACGAGAACATTTCACGATCATTTTCTATCATTAAAATAAAGTTTGAGATGTAGCGTGTTCCAATCTCAGCTCTATTTGCCTACTTGACTTATCATCGATATACGTATGCCGAAATGAAATTAGGAAGAAGAAATTCAAAGCCAAGTTTAATGTTACTAATAGTAGCATCAGTATGATGATGACCAAGAAAACAAATGCTACCATTACATTATTTTGCAACTTGCGCATGTACTTCAAACGAACTTAATTTCATTCGCGTTTTCATTCTTCTTTTTCTATTATGGAATATCTCCTCTAAAATTTTAATGAGTACTGTTTTATTAGACATTATTATTATATAGTGTCCTTAGAGATGATTGGAGATAAAATTAATTTTAATTTGCTAGAGAATCACACAGGGCGACATTTACCATCATTTTGTTAAAGATAGAACAAAACGCTGGATCAATCATGATGAATGAGACATTTCCATCAAACATTAAATTTTTACGATATCTCCATGTAATAATGGATAAAGAATTAAGAATTATGGAATATTTTAATTCTAGTACTATGCTGCTTGTTGCTATATATAGGATATAGCGTGATGTGCGGAAATGATGATGTTTCTCTGGAAAGCAAAGACATATAGATAGGACATACAGAGGACATTATTTGAATAAAATTTTAATGATCAATTTTATGCTGATAGCACTTGCTGGGAAATGCTTTAAAAAGGCTAAAAAAATCTTGATGGTACTGATGCTCTGGTGAATATGCATAGTTACTCCCATCCAATCCATTGTTCTTCTCTCCTCTGATGAGAATATGAAGGCTGTTGTTTTGTTTGTATTTGATTATGGGAGTTACATTGTCTACTGCACCTCATCATTTTCCGCTAGCCAAACTGGAAAATGGAACTGGAAATTAATATATTGTTGAGAAAGATTTTTAACACAATTTAACATATAATTTGACATTGCCCTTTCTCATGGACCTTCTATTAAAATCACTTATACTTTTATGCAAAATCAAACAAATTTGATAAAAACAGCTCAAATTTTGAAACTGATAGTTTAGAAATTTGAATAGTTGTGAATATATCAAAATTCAACCTCTGCAGTATATAATTTCAGTTTCAAAGTTCAATAAAGATTTTTATGCCCATCCTTTGAAATTGGTAGTGATCCAATTCTCAGAAGTTGGTTGTAATTTTCAGTTAGAAAATATCCACACGGATTTTATATTTGAGCAATGAAATGACGTTATTTAATGTTCAAAGCATTTAAAGCAGCATGGGTCGACAAATTTATATTACCGACTGAGATTTCAATTACTATATAATACAAGAGCATATAGTCTCAATAGGAGAAATCTACCGGTCTAAAATAATACACACATTTCATATGTACAGTACAATAAAACTTAAAATATTGAAGATTGGAAATGATGAAAAGATGTTTTGCAATTTGCAATTCATTTTAATAAAATTAAGTGCCACTGGTTCTATATAGTTATGGATACCTGGAGTTGTTCTCACGCTCAAGAGATATATTATACCACAAAGGCACTTCTCGCTTGCACCAATAATCTAAAGAGGTCATTTTTAAATGAACCCATCAAACAAATAATCATAAATCCTAACAATAGTATATCTCACTATGGAATTAAAAAAATGCACAAGTCCGCTATTTTACATTTTAATAAAATAAAATTCTCCACTCTTTACGTATCCGTTGAATATATGCATGTATATGCTACCGTTGCTATCTATACACTCGGCAAGTTATCTCCAAATTCATTTTAAGGGATGCATGTAAATAGATATTTTACTTTACGATGTATTTTATTTTTATTATTGGAAGAAATATATCTGAAATCAAAATTCAAACAATAAAACTCTAAAATATTGAAACATGGAAATGCGAGTTAACAATGGGTTTGTTGCTTTTATATTTAATTAAATAAAAATTATTTCTCGAATCTTTCATGCTGTACAACTATACTCATCAATCCTCCATCGCTAACAGATTCATTTCAGATATAAGAATTATAACTCTTGGCACACACGTTAATTACCTATTAAAAAATTAAACACCGTATATTTAAATTGAGACTAACAATCGCATAACAATGTAATTGACTTAAATATATATAAATGTTATGGATGGATACTAAAAGAGTCAGGAGAGTGTAGCCTTGCTCTTGACTTTTTCTCTGAAGGACGTTTCCATTGCTGATGAGTATTCTATGCTTTTAGTATATGAATAACTAACAACTGAATAATGTATCATAACCTCTATAATTAAACATCACTAACTGCAAAAAAGATAAGCTAAAGGATAAGATATTTTTGTTCAACATTTCCATGTACAAAATCATTTTTAAGCGTTCTCCAAGGAATACATTAATATTTTTAAACATATAAATTAGAAAACTGATTAAGTAATTGTTTGTTGATATAATAAATAATGTGTTCTTGCTATGGGAATAAAAAAACAAGTTATAAAAGTAAAAGAAATATAATCCCGTTGTCTCACAGCAAATGATAAAGAATGAATTCAGTAGAGATTTAAAAGAAATACTTGTTCCAGTTGTTTCTTGGAATACAAGTCCACTCGCTGTACCTACTACTGTACATGTCCAATGTTACTGAACAAATAGTTGCAAAATTTTGAAACCTATATGTAAATGAAAGATTCTATGCCTTATTAGCTGTAGTATGTATTGCATGACCAATGACCAAATGTTGGCTAACATATATGAGAAAAAATAAGAGTAAAGGCAAACCGGCTTTTTTATATTTGACTTTGAACTTTTTTAGTCGTGCTTTTTGGTGGTGTGATGGAGTCATTTCTTCTATAATGTTGTGCTCTTATTGTTGTACAATACTTCTATGTTTCTTCAAATCATATTTAATAGTCAAAGCTAATCACATAGAATCACATAGTGTTTAGATTGTTTTGTAACGCAGTATAGTACGAATTGTATGTATTTAGTTAAAGAGAGTTGTGTCCAGCTTCCATTTGAAATTGAAAGGACTTAGAATATCCATCAAGAAGATTCTATAATAGCTATACGGACTTTAGTATTCTTCCACTAATGTCTTGATTGACTTCTGAACTTTTTATCCAATGTAAATCTGGTAAAGGACAACAAGTTCTCAAGGGTTATTCATGAAGGCGAAGTTCACGTTCAATGTCCAGGGGCACTACTTTGTTGCTTAAGCCATTTTCTCTATCTCTGCTGATGTTAAAGTCAACAATTATGAGACCTTCAGTGCATGTCTAGCAGCTTTTCTTGATTCTCAAGATGTAATTTCTTGTCTAGGACTTATCATCAGTTGTGCATACCCCTGATTGTGATGGGCTAGACGGAAGAAACTGCGCAATTCTTATCATTTTTCTAAAAAGTTCACAACAAACAAATATTTTCAGAATGAATTATTGTAAAATCACATTGATGAAAGCATTATTATCTTTAAATGGAGACAATTAGATCAACTATGAACTCATTGTTTGGTATTCCATTTCATCTCGTAATATGCACAACATGGAAACAAAACTGTGGCTTAAAAGTTTTTAAAAATTGTATATTCATTTACTTTACCCATATAAAAATTTAGAATTAAATTAATTTGTAAGGAACATAGAACGTATGGAAAAGTTAATATCTTCATTTAGTTGCTAACAATTATCTACCCCTCCTACTCCTTCACATAATAATTAGACAAAGTAAAGAAAAAAGTATTTCCTGATTAATTTATCAAACTTAACAAGTAGTTTAATATTATAGTTTATACAAAAATTGTGGACTCATTTTTCTTCTTCTTACATTACTATTTTCGTTAAAAACCAAAACCATTTAGGATTACTAGAATTTGAAGCTAAAAAACGAAATTGTTAAAACTCTTTCATTTTTTTCATAGCACCAGCAGATAATGATATACTTGAATACATTATACAATAAGGTATGAAAAGACCAATTAAGTAAAATAATAATATCTTTGTTTTTATCCAGATTAATTAATCCATACTATATGAGAACTGGACTCTATATGTAGTTAAATAGTTTAATTGGAATCTATTGTAGTTTTTAAGCCTAATTTAATTTGAGATGGGATATTTAGTTGAGTAAATTTATAAATTTCTACTTAGAAAAATCTGGTAACTGTGGAAGGTCATATTATTAACTAACTATAAGTTGAGGAGTATTTGTTCCATTGCAACAATGTGTGATGAGCATATACCAGTTCCTCTGCCAAGGTTAAGTTTGTTTTATCTCAGATCTCAACATCAGAGTAAAAGGTCACTGGAAATTAGAAGAAAATAATAATATGTGTCTCTTCTTATCCAGAAGTTTGTAGTTGTGCTGCTAGACATGGAAATAAACGGTCTCATCATCTCCTACTACTCTAAGACAATGCTTTGTCTACTGCTTTTCAAGTACGCTGCTATTCATATATTTTACATTTAATCCAATTCAACAAGAGCTTCAATTATTTGCTTAAAGTAGCGTGAGAATTTCTCATACTAATATTCATCTTAGCTGTATCATGAATCTAATGCATGTGTACTTATTGAATATTACTACTTTGTTCTGTTTTACGCTTTCAATTTAAATAAATCCTATTTAGCTGTTGACAGCATTTAATTTGACAGATATAGTTTCGTATACAAAAGCAAATTTAAAGGAATTCATTTTAATGTTTGCCAATTGATTTGTTGTAATGTTAAAGGTGTTAAAATGAAGAAGAAGAAGAAGAATAGGAAATAAAACAACGTGGGATATATAATATTGACATATAATATATATGATTGGAAATAGTCACACTACTACTGCCACCATAATATAGAGCTATGAATATGCGAATTCTGATGAGTATAGGTTAAAGTTGAATCCAATAGCTTCCTTAAATTTATTTTTTATCCATTATTATATTTTTTCTGTAGTAGTAGTCGTAAGTTAAACAAAATACTACCATGTGTAAAAAATATTTTCCATATTTATAATCAAGTGTCTCAATTTGGATGGGAAAACACTTATTTTAGGAAGCATTTCACACGCAAATTACATAGTTGCTATGATAAATCTCTCACAGCAACTACTGCGTCAGTTAAGCTATGTCCATTTAACCTTTTTTCAACATTCATCATTTCATGGAGTCTTATTATTATTAATAGGAGATTCTATACCATGGGCAAAAACTGGAGAATCCTTCTTTCAACTTGATTGTTAATTATAGGAGTTTGCAGAATGATATCATCATTCTTTAACTAAAAAACTGCTCTCATTGTCTTTATTATGCCAATGCCATTTTCCATCATCAAAATTTCTAATGACAACATTCATTTATGTGGTCAATTTTCATAAACCTAAAATAATTATACAATTCCATTTAAAACTCATGACATCATACTTGGATTCGAATTAAAATGAATCTATTATATAAATTGTAAGATTTACCTGTATATTCTAAATTACCAGTATAATTTTTGTCAAAATAACACAAGTAAAAGTTTCTGCTAATTGAAATTATGTACAATTTTTTGAGATTTTGATTCCAAGTTTACTTAAACTGAATAAAAAGAAAAGGTCGTACACTTCACCGAATGTATCTTTTTATGGGGTTCTTTGTATTATAAAAGTAATATAAAGTCTACTTCCGTGTTACCAGAGTTATAATTATATTACGATATTAATTACAAATGATATAGCAGACAACAACAGTGCGTTGTAGTAATTAAGCTTTATATAAATAGAAAATTAAATTTATCCAGTAAACTAATGCTACGTAATGTTCAGATTACGTAATATACAAACAATTTGTACAACACATGATAACACTTATTTATGCATGTACATTTGACGTATCCATGCATTTAAAGCGGAAGTGAATAATCCAATTAATCTAAATTCTAAACGAACTGAAAATTTTCATTAATTGTTTTCAATTATTATCTTTGTTAATTTATATATGGTATGACTATGTCAACTAGATAATATTCAAAATTTTCATGTTATCAATTCTAACATTATTTTGGATAGATTAATTAAATTATTCATCATACATACATTAAAAGGTATATATTCGTGATCTAAAAGTGTTTATAATTCACTGGAAAATGATTTAAATCAAAATGGATTTCTGAACGTCAATAAAACATTCCATGACCATAGAACTGAGAACCTGTGTTATCTTCTATTTTGTGGTCAATATTGGTCACATAAGCAAGATTTTCAATGTGGCTAGATTTCCCAACTAGAATCGTGGTTTTTATTTAAAAAACAATCAAATGGTCTTTCTTTGTTTCTTTCTTAGTAATAAGAAAAAATAAAGATACATTTAATTTCAGAAATACATGGATATAATTTCAATGCTCTGTTTTTGTTTCGTGTGAATAAAATGGAATTGCCAAATTTCATTTAATTTTCTTTTATGAAATAGATTCTGTTTATTTTTGTTGGAGATGGACATAGCGCACGGAATTTCTTAAGAAGTAAAACTCTTAATTTGTAGATAAGTTAAGAAAGATAGCATGTTGTAAATGTTGTCCGATTTATTAGTTCAAAAAGATGCCGATGTAATAAAGAACATGTAATTTAGACTGGATCTATATTGCAAATAAATCCCCTTCAAACTACCTGAATTACTGTATTGTATACTGATTCCTAACACATCTTGTGGGGTCGATGTAAAATCTAACATAAGAACAAAGTTCAGATTCAGAGACCAAAATATTATAGAGGTAAATTGCTACAAGAGTAATGTTTGCAATAATTAGTATTTGTCATGATTATATTATTTAAAGGCTGAAAGGTAAATAATTTATCGATGTCTCATTATTCTCTCTTAAATATTTAATAACGGATTATTGTGTAATAATAATTTCAAATGTACACATAAAATAAACGTATTTTCAATGTCCATGATAGAATGACTTCCTTTTTCAATCTGCTGCGACTGTTACTATTTACTGGAATCAAGTCAGTTGAACTCTGTTAATGGGGAAGAACCACACACAACATGCTATATTTATGTATAACAATAATTTATCTATCATTTATAATGAAATGGATAAGGAGAATAAGATAAGGATTCTCAGATTGTCATTGTCAAATTAGAATATAGTATACTCCCAAAATCAAGTCTAATGAACTCATTCATGATAATATATGATACAATGATGGTTTTTCGATAGAGGGTGAAAATATTATTGTTTACATATGCATATTAAGCTTTTATTATAGTTTTATCAAACACAGTTCTCTACTATCAAGTTCAACAAGTTATTGATTTTGCAAATTTAAAAAATAATCTAAAGGAAGAGGGCATAAATCCGTATGAATTAAGAATATTATTATAAATGCTCACTAAATGCATGATTGTCTTGTGTGGTTATGTTTATGAATATTATAACAATGACTCAAGAACGTTAATCGGATATATTTGTTTTGATACAATAATATCGATAATATCCAGGTATATACTTATTATTATTACTGCGATATCATTGCCATAATGATTTATTTAATGAGTACTAGCTCTCTTTACATTTTCATGCACAATAATGTTATAATGCATATCATATAGTATAATAGTAGAATAGACATTTTTGAATGAACTTGAAATGTGTGTTTGGGGGTTCGTGTATTGTGTTGATTCCATAATAATATGTACACATTTGATAAGATATGAAAAGTTTTCAAGACTTGCAATTAGTTTTCAGTTAATTCTATCAGTAATTCCTGGGCTTCTATATCATTTACTTCATTCATACTCATTTCTATTAATCTAAGTATCCACGGAACATTCATTTTAAAATACACAAATTGAGATAAAGTTTTTAATTGTAGTTTACAAAAGTATGAGTTAAATAAGATAAATAAATAAATCCTTTACTGGCTATCATCATTTTACAGTTGGCAAAATAAAAATTAAAAAAATTGTCCATTGAGATTGAAAGAAGTATCTTTTTTTCTGAAGAGGATGGTTGTGAAGAATAAATGTGGTGGTAATTTTAGTGGTTTTCCTTTGGTCTGTACATGTGAATGGACATGTTGAGTGAGATGACCACTACTACTGCTCTATATCTGTGGTAGTAAAATCCAACACAAAGCCATCGAACTTCTGCAACTGTCATTATAGAAAAATAGTATCGTAATCAGAGCGTCGTATAGCATCATTTTAATTAGGGATTAGTGTGATGTAGATTTCCAAACTGAAAATTGTGAAAACCTCGTAATACAGATAATCTGTCACACCGCAGCAGAAAATGGTTTTTTCAAGATAAGCGTATGCAGAGTGATACAAAAGTCAGAGAAAGAAAATACATCTTCTTCAAAAGTCTCCGTTAATAATTAGTATTATTACATGTGGCAGAGAAAGACCATGGGACAGTAATTATGTAGATATACAATAAAGGATTCGGAAGATAATTTATATAAGTGCCTATGTCAGTTTTAAATCTTGGATTTCACATTTTCAGCAAGGTGTAATCTAAAAACTGCTCAACATTTTATGCATTATTACATAAGCTCACCCTCTGGCTCAGGTAATTCACAAGAAAATTCATGTGAAAATTGTTACATATTGTAAGATATATAAAAAATAACAAAAATTAGCCCATTTGTATTGTGTCTATGATTGGAATTGGAATAGACGCTTCAGTGATCTGATCCGATATCGATTTACCTGATTGAAGGATACAATATAGAGATAATAAGAAATAAGAGGAAAAAATATATCAACATATCCTTAAAATGATTTTTGAAGTCTATATTTACAATAATATTATGCACTTGAAAATCAATTCAAGGTATTTTATATTTTGCAGCACTTTTCAAAAAATAAGATGCAAATTTTTTTACACATCTCAGAATTCTTTATGAGATCATGTGGGATTTTTATTGGCATTTTTATACGTGATGATGAAACCAAATGCCGACACTATAATAACTCCCGGTCCGATCTAAAATCTAAAATAAAGATGTTAAATGCAAGTTATTGCATTTAACACGAGCTAATACATAAACACGAGCAGCTAAATTCTAAATTATTCTATAATAAATTTAATGGCTAATGGAAAATTGAGATATAGGGCTGCATAAATAAACAGACGTTGCACTATTTTTATTTTCAGTTTGATGCAATTGTTTGCTTATTGTTATGCATGTGCAAATGGACACGTTGAAAAACTGAATTTCAAAAAAAACGTACAACAATTCAGATTCAGGTTAACGAAAAAGCAATTAAATGATATTTGGATCTCAGAATTTTTTTATCAAGAAATTTCATTTTAATCATATTATGAATTATGAAGAAATTGATAAGTAAAATAAAATGCACCTTTAAACTTCTAGGAACCTGTTATTTTCATATTTAAATCTAAATGTCAAAAGAGTGAACTATTTTAGCTTTTTTTTCTTTTGTTTTTAGCAAAATCAAAATCTATTGAGTTCCAATTAAGTTGAACAGTTTCTCAGAAAATTATTGATATTCAATAATATTCCATAGGATTTTTCTTTCGAATTTTGAATCGCATTCTTCTATACTATTATTGTTTTCTTTTAGATAAACTATTTTTTGTCCATAATAACTTTTACTCGTCACAAATGAAGGTTAAAGTTCAAATAGAAGAGGAGCATTAATTTTTCTACCTATCCTAACAAAAACTATGAATTTATTGAGCTTGTTTACAAGAATCAATAAAAATATCATAGACAACATGAGTTTGATGAAGCATTTTTGACAGTTATAGCAAGCAACTGACGTTTGCATTTTTTCATCAACAGAAACCGTGTGCATTTGCATGTGCACTTTATTCTTTCATCTTCATGTCATATAACATTTCCATCAAAGTAAACACATTTTTTTCCACATGCATTTGTAAAATTCAATTTGACATCTTTTGTCCAACCTTTCGTATTTCATCTATTATAAACTTATAGAGCAATAATTGTATTATGTATCCATTTCATACTTTCAATTTCTTGGGGAGTCATGATTTTTCTATTTTTGCTCTTGATCTCTGAATTTACTGTTTTTTTATAAATATGAACAACAAAGTTATATTTCCAGGTCCACGGAACAACTATTAACATGTTGGATTGCAAAATGAGCACATCCCTGAGTCCTGTGACTCCAGTTAATATTCATCACGAGGTAATAATAAGTCTATATATGAAGAAGTCTTTTTAGTTAAATTGTTAAAACATTGTTTCTTTATGTAGCAATACTTGGGAATGTGGGAGCAAGAATCAATGAGTCAACATCATCATGGAAAACTGAGTGATATGATTGACTTAATGGAACCAAGTTTAGCACATTCCAATGGAACCGGAACAACATCACCTACGACCACCATACATCATCAACAAAACAGAGACTGCCATTTCCAAAGTTCTCAGTATCTAACACCTCTTCCTAATTTGAATGACCCCTACTCAGATTGTCAAATTCTAGATGGATTTCACTGTCAACCAAACTCCGAAGTAGCCTTTCATAAATGTAAGTCCTTCAAAAAGTTTGTTCTATGACCCCATTATTCCATTTTAGAAGGGAGAGACTGAATCCATACTATAAAATTATTCAAAAATTAATGTCTGTCAATCCTTATAATACAACGGGTTTATAAGAATTAACACAGAAATTGATGCATAACGGTCTTCCTTAGTTTTAAGTCCTTAGTTTTACATGTGGAGATTTTATAGCAATTGTCTACGTGTTTTGTGGTCAACGATGCTTCATTTAAGCTAACATTTGTTCAAAGATGCTATTAGTTTTAGTTTTTAGTGCAATTGTTTTCTCACTTAAATACTGAAATGAAATTAAGTAAATTGCAATAATTGGAAATATTTTAAATTAAATTCAGAGTATTAAGGGTAGTTTGTTATTTAAATTTACAGTAATAATTTGTTAATGTCGTAGCGTAAATGTGTTCCCAATAATATCCGAATATTTTTTTCTGCAACAGATGATAATTGTAATATTTTATAATAAATTTCAGTGTCAGAAGGACAATCTACATACTCAGATAATTACGATTCCTTTATTTCTGATTTTAATCAAACTGCTCAACATCATAATAGTAATTCAATAATGAATGGAAGTCTACATCATTCTGGGGGTCAATGTTCATGTTCACCAGAATGTCTCATTTCCGGAGGACCCTTTAATCATCATCACCCTTTGAATGGAGGGGACTCTAGTTTAAATGCTTCAATGTGTCATCCAACTTCAAACAACTCTTCTCAACCAGAGTACAATTGGGATGAACTACCCTGTGATCCTGGTGACTACAATATGTTCCTATCTAAAGGTGACTCCCCAACAACATCAGGTACTCATCCCCTTACATATTAATGTGGCTTTATTAAAATGTCATTTCCTTTTCCTCATAATACACAAATGATTTAAAAGAGTTACATTAATTCAAAATTCAGACTTTGAAAAATTGTTTATAAATTAGCAATATACTATAAGAAACTTTTAAATTTCCCATTGTCAATTCCGGAATAAAATGAGCTGCTAACAAATATAAATTTAAAAATTTCCATTTTGAATCATATCGAGACAGTAAAACGTATTTTTAAATGTATAATTTGTAATTCATATAGATTCCATATCATATACAGACATAGACTCGGAAATGGATTCGAAATCCTCTGGAGGAAGTCTCTCTGCTTTGACAGATATTTGCCAAGTGTCACCTCCTAAAAGAAAAGTTGGACGCCCACCAAAAAAAGACAAGAAATTGAAACGAAATGGTAATTTTATATAAAAAGACCTTCAAAACTTTTATAGCTCTAGCTCTCGTAATATTTAAGAGAACTTCCCTTGATATCTTTACGGCGAATGATGAAGAAATTCATTTACCCTAAAAGCAATTGAAAAGGCTACATTAAATTCCATCCATTTATATGCACTAAAGCACTCATCTAGAAACCAAACTATAATGTCCACTATAAATTCTTGATTGCATCATATCACGTCATAATATCATCATCAAATGATGTTAAAGCTATTACTGTTTTTTCAGTGCTTAACTACTATTGGAATCTTATATGTTTATTTCATGCACATCTGAGAAAAAAAATCCTATGAGAATTGAGTGCACGGTTTTTTATAATAATACTGAACATATATATACCAATGTGGTGTGGCTATAAAGAATGCATAAAGACATCATTTTCATAAATGAGACATTTACAAAAAAAGATGTAAAAAAATTCAAAACGCAAAATGCAACTTTTAAAATAATTAATTTTGTTATGTATTTTATAGAAAAGAAAACAGGACGATTGTGGGAATTTATCAGAGATCTCCTTAAAAACCCTGAATATTGTCCAAGTTTGGTGAGATGGGAGAATCCTGAGGAAGGACACTTTCGTTTCGTTAATTCTGAAAAAGTTGCTCAACTTTGGGGCCAAATTAAAGGCAATCCGAGGATGACGTACGAAAAACTTAGCAGAGCTATGAGGTACATTATTATTTAAATCAGTATTAACTTCATAGCATCTTATGAGTATACGGCTTTTCATTATCTTTCAATTTAAAAATATATTTTAAACACATTTTTATTGAAATTAAATTGTCCAGTTATTTATTTTTAAGCCCAGTTTTCTCAATTTGATGTGGTTAAATAATGGCTTTTACTTATATTAATTATTTTAATACTATCTTTAGAATGATGCTCTCAAACCGTCACTTAATCTTGCAATGGAAATAATTACCTTTTATTCAAATTTATTTCTTGATAGCCATTTTTATTCTGTATTAGCCAAAGACGATGATGATGTAAAGATGGGCATTTAAAACCTGATCCAGTTTTTATAAGTGATTTTATGAAAAAATATAACCTTGAAGAGAAATTTTTCCATGCATCTCTATTTGACATTGACAGATAGTTAATTTGTAATTTAAATTCTCAATGAATCATTTTTCAACAATCCTTTAAAAAACTAAAAAAAATTTTTCAAAAAGTAACTTCACCATATAATTATTACCTTAACAATTATATTTGGAAACATATAAAATGAGGCACTTTGAGACAATTTGAACGTCGAAGATAACATATATTATATATAATATTTCTTTTTTTTCTGCAGATACTATTATAAAAGCCATGTCTTTGAGCCAGTATTAGGGCGAAGATTGGTTTACAAATTTGGATACAACGCAACAAATTGGAAACCTGTAAACCCAAATTTTGTTTCAATTCAAAAATTGTATTCAAACTAATAATTTAGGAACTAATGATTTTAAGCTCAAATTTAATTAGATGATCATTATGTCGAAGAGAAAGAGGGATGTTAATATATTTAGAAATACATTTTTTAGTAATGCCAGTACAATAGACGAAAGTGACTGACAATCTTTTACAGGTAGAGAGACTTACATAAGTGTACATAATTATAATAACATTTATAGGTTAAACTCAATAATAAGAGATTACTATATAATGAAACATAATTAATCATGAGCATGTAAATGAAATAACTGAAAAATAACCAAAGTCTACACAACCAACCATCAGCTTTGATGTCAACGTCAACTTCTCCTGTGATTGCATCCGTTAAAAGTTATTATCGAATGTCATTTAAACTTAGTTAATTATTAATTATTTTTATGCATATATATACATTATGCGACCGAAAATATTTCTTTCTTTGAAAACCAGGTAATAATAATAAGGCACTTGAATTTATTATTTTACGCAACTTATGTAATTCTGTCAGTTCTCCTTTATCTCATCTTGTCCAAAAAAAGAGAAAGAAAAACTTCTAGTACTTTATGAGAAAGTTTTAAGCTATACGAATTAAAAAATTATAAAAACAAAGCAAATTGAAATATTTTGAATCCCATCGATTGATCAATTATTTTGTACTGAAAATAACAGTGTCCAGTGTACTTCTAGTTCCTCTATTTTCATAGTTGTAAATCATGAACATATAAAAGACATAACTCGTAATAAATGTTCAGAATATTTTAAAATATATTCTTATTCCAAACAAAACTACTAAATATTGTTCTCTTTGTTGCATTTGTTACATAATATTAAAAATTATAAATATTAATTATAAATATTTTAAGTGCATGACTTTAAGATTCTACTTTTTTTCTAAAAGATTTATTGATTAAATTTATATTATCGTAAGTAAACGTAACATGTATACAATTTTAGCTCAAGCAAATAATTGTTTGTTTCATTTCAAATCTAAAACGACATATTTGTAAATTTAATCCTTATATAGGCTTATAATTTAATTTAAAAGCTTATTCATAGCACGGTTATGATTAAAATATAGATATTTTGTTCCCACTGGATGAGACACAATATTACTGGTAGGTAGAATGACAAAGAAATGAATAAGAAATAAGTAGAGATCATTTTAATGATCCTCATAATCCTACATAATTATAAATTATGATATATCGATAACGATAGTAATTTCATTATTTTAATTAAGGCAAGTTTTACTATAATATTTCAATATTAATCCTTTCAATTATGTATTCGATTGAACAAAACGATGGATATAAAACTGAAAAGATAACCTCGAATGTGTAGATTCCATTTTTTAAATTAGAAGGCACTATTAATTAGTATTTCGCGTCTGGATTGTTCAGAAATTCATAAATCTCACTCAAAGAGTTGTTTTTATGTATAAGTTATTAAGTACTATACGTAGTACATTTAAACAAGATATAATAGTAATATATTATGTCTTAAATTAATTGTTACATTAGTTAATAAAGTGTTTGTTATGAACCTTGTTTTATTACTATTTTGCAAGTTATCTCATGTCGTGCTATTCTTGCTTAGAAAATAATGACACAAGCAAGTCTAAAATATTAGAACTATATAGTGCTATCAGTTGTGATTATGTTTTAGTTTAAGTGGATAATTGTAATTTAATGTAGTGCCTTTATCAATCTATGACATTATATGAAAATGAACAATAAATCCCACCATGGTGCTATGCATTTCAGAAATGAAATTATTATTATCTTTGGAAAATATTATTATTATAATAAATATCACAAAGTTTTGTTAGCATGTGATTTTATTTTGCATTTTTTTTATATAAGACATTTTTAAGACTTTTTTGAAGCTTCATAACAACCGGTGACGACAATCATAAATTTAGAGATAAACAAAAAGGAATTATTAATCATTCAATAAGATTTCGTTGAACTCAAAACTACGTTCATGACAAAAAATATTAATTGAAAAGCACAAACACTAATAAATAAATGAATCGTTCAAACACATTTCAAAGATCTGATAGAATTGCTGCCGGTTCAATAAATACATGATCTCCAATGATTTTGATCGGTCGTACGGTTCTCGCAAAATTAAAGGAGTTCACATAAGTATTCAACCGGCAGCAACACTAATTTGAAAGTTGTAATTGCACTCGTCTTTAAGAAATTACTCTTTATGGAGAACAACTTCAGTCAATGACTTGATTCTCAAACATGACAGTAATTTCTGAAAAACAAATTTTACATTTATAAAAGCGATTCATTTCTAGTGTTGTGAAATGGAAAAGTCGTGTTCAATTTGCAAGAACTAGAAAATAAAGAAAGCAATCTGATTTTACAACAGAGTTAAACTTTCTTCACCTTCAAGTGGTAATAAATTGAACATGACTATATGACAAAGATATGAAAAACTTGTGAAAATTTACTTATTAATAATAATTAGTGAGAAGATATTGGAGATATGGAAAATGACAGTACTTATATGAATTAAAAGAAACAGTAGAAAAAATATTGTAGTAAATTAACATCGGCTGCGGTCCTGTTCTCGCTGTCGTGGAGCAGCTCGAATGATATTATCGACTCGCATGATCATCTCTGCAGCTTCTGCAGCAGCAAACACAACACGACGCTTAACTGCTAACGACTCAGTAATACCAAGGGTAGCAACGCACTCTACTCGGCCTTCATCCATATCTGAAAGCATTTGATAATACAAGTACAGCTTTAATACATTTATAAATCAAACCATCACATGAAGTCATTAAAGTCTAGTAAACACTTACTCAAGCCGCAAGTCTTGTCTCCCTTGTTATGATTGGCCTTTAGCTGGCTAACCAACTCCGCAGAATCGTAGCCGGCATTATCAGCAATCACCGTTGGAAGAATCTTATTTAAAACAAAACAATTCAACAAAATGTCTTGCAATCGAGAGAATTTTATGGTATATAAATTATTATTAGCATACCAGAAGTGCTTTCGCGAATGCTTCAATTGCTACAGCTTCTTTTCCTGGAGTCTCGGCAGCAAGTCGTGAGACAGCAGTTGACATAAGTACTTCACTGCAACCACCACCATAAACTGTACGAGTTTCCTTTACTGTGGCAGCCAAGACACACAGAGCATCATGCAAGGAACGTTCGGCTTCATCAATGATCTGTTGAGTTGCTCCTCTAATCACAATGGTACAGGCCTCTCCTCGCGCAACCCCACTAAATTTAATCAACTTCTCCTCTCCAATGAAGATTTCATGAATAAGTTTACAAGATCCCAGCTTCACTCCTTCAGGATCATCGAAAGTCGACACGATTTCACCACCAGTAACTAAGGCAAGGCGTTCAATTCCATCAAAGTCCGCGTGTTCAATCGCCATTACACCAGCATCAGCAAAAAGCTGTTCCGGATAATTGTAAATAAGTTGCCTATAAAGATTAAGATTAACATTTATTCCCGCAGTACGATTTGTTAAGCTATTTGAAGAATAGAAATTATTTACCTGTTGATAAAAACGTTGATATCATGCTTAAGGATTCTGTCAACTTTGTCCTTCATTTTCTCTTTCTCTGCCATTTCGATTTCGGCTACTTTTGCTGTAGAATCTACTTTAACACGAGATCCAAAAACTTTGATTTTATCAGTATCCATAGGAGTATTGGCAACAAGAATTTTTGCATTTTCAATTTGCTTTGGTTGATTGACTCCAATTTTCTTATCCAAAATAAAGCCTTCGTCTAAAAATGATTCCCGAAGAGTTCCACCTTGTTTTTTCAAAATCTGAATAGCATCTAAATTTCCAGATCCCTTAAGACGAAGAACAGCTTTCACCGCCAAATCAGCAAAGTGTTCCTTATGTTGTGATAAAATCTTTGAGCTCAATGTGGTCCGAGCAATATTCAGTAGATCTTCGCGGAATTTTTCCTCGTTGCCACTAAATTTTTTGAATTTAATTTTCAGATAAGATTTCCTCTATACAAGTGAAGCAAAATATTTTGGATTCACTTACCCATTGTCTACGGCTGATGCTTCAAGTGCAGATAAGGCCTCCTTGGCAGCTTTTCGCCAACCACTAACGATAGTTTGAGGATGTAATTTCATATCGATTAGTTTTTCGCCTTCTCTTAACAATTCAGCAGCGAGAACTGTGACAGAAGTAGTCCCATCACCAACTTCATCATCCTGAATTTTCGACATGTCAACAAGAACCTTTGCGGCTGGATTGTCTACGCCAATAGCCCTGAGAATCGTTGCTCCATCATTAGTGACTTCAATCTAAAGCATAAATTTGATTTATTCAAGTGTTCTCAAGATAGAAGAAAAATTTCTCACCGTCCCCTCATTTCTTCCCATTCCAACCAAGATCTTATCCATTCCTTTGGGACCCAGAGTTGACTTGACCAGATCTCCTATAGCAATCGCACCAATGAAACTGCTCATACGAGCCATTTCCGCTTTTTCTTGATCTGCATCTTGTCGGAGGATACGTACGGGATTTAATGAAACCTAAAAATTTAATGGTTTTTTTATTAAATTAAATTTTGGTTTTGAATAGAACTTAACTAAATCATATTATACTAATACTATCCACTGTAGTTACTACAGTTGTATGATATTGACTTCATGATTGATAAGACTAATGTTTAAGATAATAGGAATTGTACCGGTACCGTTTAGTCATAAACGGTTGACAAAGAAAGGCAATAAGCACATTGTATAAAAAACTACCTACGACCACGAGTGTCGTTTTCTATCTTATCTACACTAAGAAGGTAATATCTAGTGGACTTACCATCTTGATAACTTGAACTTATCTGCAGTTAATATTCCAAAAATTGACTTAGGAAATGAGTTTGTGACTACGGCCAGAGAGTAGCAGTTCGTCACAAAGCAGAATGAGGAGTGAGATGATTCGAGAACATTCAGAGGCCGGCGGCTGCTTCTTCAGAATTCGTGCCTTCGCTGAGTTGTTGAGTTGAGAGAACGGAGTGGAAAGGTGGTGTTGTCTGTCCTCATCCCTCTTCCTCTGTCTGTCTATCCACCACCGACAGAATCACCAACCACACACATCTTCATTGCGATTTTATAGTGTCATCCTCTCAGCAGATTCCGATAATTTATATTGGCACATTGTATAAAATCATATAAGAGATAGTACAGAATATTTTATTCAACTTCCAGCTAAGCTCCACAAACAACTGTCAAAAATTATCATTTCCTGTACTGTTATTACCATCATCAACTATACTCCTATTTAACTGACTGGGTAAGTTAATGTAATTGCTAATAGCGTTTCATTGAGTCATTGTATTTTATGACAAATCATTTGTTTATGGTGAGAAGTATTAAAGGTGGTAAGTTATTATTAATACTAATTGGTAGTTTTTTTTTATATATTTCTAATCGGATGCTGGATGTAGTTGTTGACAGTGTCCGAACCGAAATAAAGGAGTTGGAAAATTGACTAATAATTATCTCTCTGTTTTTACATAGCACAACATCTCCAACATTTCAACGGCAAAAACAAAATTCACCAAGTAGAATTTAAGGACTAGGGATTATTTTTTGATGTTTCTCTTCCCACTTGGAAATTCAATCTATTTGCCCTTCTTACTATTACGGACGGATTATATTTTCGTAGCTGCACTTGGAGAGAGTTAACAATAAAAGGTAGGCGTATTCAGTAATTCGTGATTTAATGGTCTACAGTTCACATTCAGATTGCTAATACAGTCAATCTGTGGTGGAGTTTTATATTATTGATAGTAGGGCATAGTGTTATTATTTCAACTGAGTCTCTGCCCCCTTATTGACTGATTACTAATTAACGAGTAATAGGGCTTTGATCATAATTAAATCTTTTTTTTTCATTTTTCAGTTTTAAATAATCGACTGAGAAAATAAAAAAAATCTTCTGAAACGGAAAACTAAAAGGAAGGAAAGTTGTTAACAAAGAAGTCGCTATGGATGGATTTAATGATTCTTTTGGTGCTTCATCGACGAACCCAGACACGGAAACTGATCCTGCAGCAGAATTTTTAGCGAGGGAACAAGAAGAACTTGCTGGCTTAGAAGACGACGTCAAACCAGTTGTCACAAATGGGATATCTACAGGTTTGTTACTCTCACAAGGCTATTATCATTTTTTTGAAATTTGTCAACATGAACCGTTTTATTGAATTTTAACTTTTGTTTGATTTAAATATTACCAAAATATTTTTGTAACTTCAATATTTGATATCATTGATTATTATGTTTTACTTTTTTGAAAAGAATTGCACGCAAAAGCAATGCAATAATAATACACTAGCAACGCATAAAAGCCTTCAACACTTGAACTTTGATATGAAATTTTTAATTTATGCTATTATGCCACAACATTGAATTTATATTCTGCTATTCCGTTTATTTTGATTTCTCAATAATGTCAGGAACTATTTTTGCAGAGTTTGTTTTTTTGCATGTTTAGTATTTTTTAATAATTCTGTTTCATACTTCCAAAAAGTTGTTCAATTGCAAAAAGTCAATCTCTTTTCAGCAAGCCTATACTTATAAAAAGTATACCATTTTGTTGCACTTTTTTTAATTTTTATGCTACTGCTGTTGACGTTATCTGTGATATTTTTGAATGCTGATTGCTGAAATAGAGAAAGAAGGCATGACTCCAGCCGAAAATGAATTTGACTCGGGGTTCGAAATGGTGAACCATTCGTCTGTTGAAACGACAGTACTTGGCAATGGAACCGACAACGGCAACAATGGTGATTTCGATTTCAATCACGATGGTAATTATTTGGGTTTCTTTTTATTTGCATTTAGTATAATTATATGTTGCTGAAAATTATTTCGGGTCGTGTGATTTGCTATTGATGCTTTAATTAAGCTGTAACCTAGCACATATTTTATAAATCAACTATTTAGCACTGATTAAGCTCTTGTTACTTATTATTCGAGTTTAACTCATTCATTCATAAAATTATTCTGATTTTCTAGAAGCTCGGAGGTCACCATCACCAACATTTTCACAACCAAGGCCAGCTCGTGAAGAACCAGAAAAAATAAAACGTTGGAGGGAAGAACAGCAAGAGCGTTTACAAAAAAAAGGTTACACTGATTATTACAATACTAACAAGAAATACATTCGAAGTGCTGCGAACTGCGAACGCCCAGCATATTGAGGCACTCCACATTGCTCCTCTCCAAAAATGAGTTGCCAAAAGGGCAAAAATTTTTCTCAAAGAACCTTATCTACCGATTATTTATTTACTGAAAAAGGAGAGGACATTCGGGTTTACAAACTGAAAAATTTAAATTTTTTCTATTCCCTCCCGTAAAATTCTTTAGGTTTTTGGTCTGTACTATATAGAAACAAAATTTCATCCAAATCAGATAAAAAATTAAGATATAATAAATTTTTGAATATTTTGAGTAAGATTACCAAAACAAATTTCCTGATAATCCGAGCTATCCCTCTTTTCGCAATAAGTAAATAATCTTTTATTACTGTTGGTTTCTGCATTGAAATTTGTGCAGTTTATGTGACTAGTTCTTGGGGAAGAAGAGCGTGGATTGCCTCAATATGTTGGGCTTCCGCAGCACTTCAAATGAATTGTACGTTCCGTTTACACTTGCACGTGGCATAAATAATGTAATGCGTTTTGTCATAATAGATGAGGACGAGGAGAAAAGAAAAGATGAAATGAGAGAGGCAGCAAGAAAAGAATTGGATGAATGGTATAAGAATCACGACGAACAAGTAATTAAGACTCGAAATACAAACAGGTAAATTTAATGCTGCATTAATGTCTTATAATTGTCAGTCACGCTGTGTTTCACATTGATATTTCAAAACTATACATGATCAGGCTTTTCAGTTTGTCTGAACTTAAGGAAAATTTGACTACTTGTATGTAGGTATACAAGAAGCAATGGAATATGTTTAAAAACTTGAAGGTGTTCTTGTGATTATATTTATTTAAAATGTTTTTACTGTTCCATGCTTTCATCGAATCCTAGAGAAGCGTCAAAGTAAGAACTCAGAAAATGAGCTTTTCCTTCTAAATAACATTTCAATATCGTGTTGTGCCCGTAATTGATGTTTTGTATGAGTTTTTTGGTAGTAGTAGTAGAAGTAGTACTAGTTGTATTCATTCGAGGCAATAGTATATAAGAATCAGATTCCAATAATTTTGCACTTGCCCTATCACAATGTACCAAACAACAAGCACCAACTAATTGTTGTTATTTATTATCATCCTATTTGATTGGTTACTGAGTGCCGAAATCCTAAATTTAATTTATGATGGTTTTATGACTAGCACAAGTTTAAACCTCTAGACCTGCTTTTTTACGTTTTGACGACTCTTATTATATTTCTCCAAACATTTATTTAGTTTACTTGTTTTTCTTTATAGGAGTGCTGAAAAAGAACTTGTAGCAGATACAGAACCAATGGAGCCTGGAACGGAATGGGAAAGAATCGCAAAATTGTGTGATTTTAATCCTAAAGCGAGTAAACATACAAAAGACATTTCTCGTATGCGTTCCATCATTCTCCAAGTGAAACAAACACCTGTAGTTAAGCAAAAACAATAGAATTAAGCAGATCATTTGCACGCCATGCGGAACACTGGCTAAATTAAATCAGTCTGGTTAACATAGCGTATCAAGAGAAAATTAAATTTATTTACTTATGAAATATCATTAAATCAAATTCCAATATTGAACAAGCTGTTATATTCATTAGATTCCGGCTTTGAATGATTTTTATAAAACTTTACGATAGCTTAAAAAATGCATTGAGTGCAGTGCTACATATGTCAATTTATTCTCATAGTTTTCTAATTTTTAATGGAAATTATAGCTTTGCAATCTTATTTATTTAACATGTCTTTTCATATTTATCTGTAAGGGTGATTCGTATAGAAAATGTCCTATTGGACAGTATTCCCTATCGATCGAAAAGTTCTGTGTATGAGGTGTAAATTAAGCACTTGGAGATGAAAAGTTCCGTTTGAGCTAATTGTAATGTAGCACTGTAATTATTATAATACAAGTTTTCTATTCAGAGGAAAAATGTCGGGTATTTCAGAAACTATTCAAAAGTAGATAGGTAATCAATCTGCCTTCTGCCCCAATGCATTCAACCCGTGTCCAACTTATCATTATCGATACTCCAGATTGTAGTAGAGTTTTAATTGTAAGTGAGTAAGTCTAATACTAATATATAGGTGTTTGTGTAGCTGTGTATGGTGTGAAATGATAAAGAAATTCGAACCAGTTATGTGGTTTAACATAACTTTGAAATTAAAATAAATATTCCAGAGTGCAAATTTGATGCGATAATGGTTTTAGATTATATTATTTAAGTTTTCATTCTCACACTTTAATTCTACAAATGATTAAGTTAGACATCAATGAACAAATTGTCATACATTTGACTATCAAAATACACTTTTAATAATGGAAGTAATAACTACCTTAAAATGTTACCGCACTTACATGCCACCGGCTTGTCTTTGAAGCATTGTCGCAAACCTTTGAGTAACTAATAATGAAACGTCTACAAATCTTTGAGCACAATTCTCTAAACAAGATTCAGTTTTGTACTCGATTTTTGATGATGGATTCCCCATGCATTTATCCCAACACATATCTGTCATGGCTTGAATCTATACGAATTTATAAGTTGCATTAACCCTTACAATCTTTATCTCCAATGACATATTATGATTATGTAAAACGAGAATGAACCTGTGATCTCATCCTGGCCTTTTCTTGTTCCATCGCTAGAAACTCTTGCAATTCTGCAGCTTCTTGTGGGTTTGCGGAGCTACCTGAAGGAAGAGGTGAGTCCATTCCTTGGGTATTTGTATGAGATGAAAACATACTCGTGCTTGCAGGAGAATCAAGATCCGAGAAATTCATTTTTGCAATGTATTAAAAATTGTACCTGGAATTGAATGAATGAATTTGAATATTATTGAGTTCTGCATTATTAGAATTAAATTGTATCTGGATATTCAATATAGAGTACAACTTACAACTTTATTACAATTTGCGAATTAGAAGTCCTTTATTATCTTGTGTCAAAGTCAAGTTCTATAGGTTTTCGTCCTAGACAATGCAACTTTTCCTTTTCTCCGTCTCTATAAATACTACAACAAAAGTTTAAAGGATGCCTAGCATTTAATGCATTGATTCTAATGATAGTAAATAACTTACTTTTCCAGTCAGAATTAAATTAAATTATAGTCTATATTTTTTAGACAGGTATCTGAATTTTTTCACACTTTGTTATGTGGACCGGGGAGAATAGAAGATTTAGAGTGTTTGAAATTGGCGGTGTGGGTTTTTTGAACCTCTGGCCCTCTTTTCATTTCTGTGGGCGGGATATCCAAACAAGAAATTATCAATGACGGCTTTCTCGTCTTTTTTAAGCAACCACCACCGACATAAAACCAACACAACTGATCATCCAACAACAACTATTTTTATTCTCCCCAGAACAGCAATCATCTTTTATCATAATTATCCTCATTGTTGGGCTTCAAATCTACGAAATAACTTGCTAAGTTCCGAAAATGGTGGATTGTTTTGCTCTGATCCCAGGAGGAGGAAGGGAGTAAGATAACATGGGTGATGATCCCTTGCCTAAAATGGTTGGATTTTCCAACACATCAACAACCACCTTATCAACTTCAACACAACACTCGGCGTCCACATCAACAACAACTAATATCTCTTATCTCAGTGATCATGGTAATCACAACAATGCGACGACGGCGACGACACCGATTGATTTGCCAGTAATGGAACAATCCTTAAATTGGGAATCTCAAGCAGTCCACCGAAAAACGGAAATCGATAATACTATGAGAAGTGTAAATACATTTTTTCAAGATATTTACAAGCTTCAACAACCGTTAGAATGTTCATCGAAAACATCTTCAAGTAATAAAAATAGTGATCATTCTACTCCTCCTGTGGTTGTTGCTGAAAATGTAAATTTAAAGAGAAAGAATAGTGAGTGCAGTATTACCTTGAAGGAGGATGTTTCAAAACGGAGAAAGTTGATAAATAGATTGTCGAGATTTAGCTTTATACCTCCTAGCAATGTGACATTCTCTCAGAAGTGGGCCAGCTTACTGTCTCCAATAGTGGAAAAGAAACCATCGTCTGACAGTGGACCTAGTGGACCGACATCTTCCACCGCGACAGGGATTGCAACCTTGTTGCCTACTCAAAATTCATTGCTAATGAAGTATGATCCTATTAAAATCCTAAATCGCCCTGGACTGTTTTCAAAATTAAGAAATTCAACAGAGACTTATACCAATTCGAATAATACAGCCACTGGAAATCTGTTCCAAAAAACGACAATTTCTTCATTGCCTGGCCCATCAGTTCAACTAAACACTTCAACGTCTACTGCTTTACATTCGTCGCAAAATTCCGAAGGGAAACGAAATGAAAGTGATATTATGCCTCCTCCAAAATTTCCCCCTTATTGGTCGCAAGGAAACAAATCGAATATTGACTGTTCCTCTTCTCCAAAAGTCCAAATCAATTCTTCTGGCATTACTCAAGGTGCTTTAGTATCGCCACGTACGAGGCGCGACACGCTCTGCAATTCCAATCAGTATCGTCGCATGCCTTACCATGTTCCAAAAGTTAACGTTGCTGTATCTGAAGGACGGGAGACTAAAATAGCATGCTATGACAATATAGGACTTAAAATTTCATATACCGATTTTAGATTATCAACAATAGCTATAGCAAGAAAAATTTTACGAAAACATCGAAGATATTCCTTAAACAGACGACGTTTGTGTTCTAAAGTTGGGTTATCATCAAGTAGTCAAATTGCTTCCAAAGGGAAAAACAACAAAGTATCAGAGAATGTAGCTAAAACTTCTCGTACACTTTCCGGAGTTAAATCTATTTTCAAATTACCATCCAAAGTTGAGACTAAACATACAAATACAGCTTGTTCGTTACACACGTAAGCAATAATCCTCTATTATTCAGCTTAATACAACTGTTGAATTTATCGTATTTATTATTATACTCAAATTTTTATTATCATATTTTTAGGGATATTACTACATCAATACCCGAGAACCCCTTTGTGCAACATACAATTGAACTCCTCCGGCACAAACGTGAACTACAAAAAAGACTTGAGCTTATCGAAGAGGAAGGAATTGTCTGTAGATTAATACCAATGCCAAAGTTATTAAATCCAAAACCGAAAGGTCAATTAACCCATCACAATATTCCTCTCACAGAGCACCAAACCAAGGAATTATTGCATAAACGACTTTCAGTGATGCTCGCTCATGGAGGCTTCACCCGTAAGTCAAACAGTTCACTAAAGCATCTAACAAAATCATATACAGTACAACTTATTATAACAACTTTACACAATAAAATTTTTCCCTAGATACAAATCAGCAACCATTGGAAGTTCTATCTGATGTGATGGAAGATTTTTTCGTAGGTCTAACCCGCAGGCTGAAACAAGTTAGGGAAATGGAAATGCATGGAGTCGAACAAGAATTTCCTGTTAGTGATTTTCAAATTAAAATTCATATTCATTAACAACGCAAACGCATATTTCACAATTCTAATACTTTAAATTCAGGATCCTCTAGAACGCGTTTTAGTGGAGATGGGTATTGGCGGAGTTCGAGGGACACAAAAATATTACCAAAATCAAGTAGTGGACTACAGGAAACGAATAGAAGATCACTGCATTTCACTTAGGAAACTATACGCACATAAAATTAGATTAAAGGTAGGAATGGTTACCCATGTATCTGGGGGTGTTAATTCTTCGTCTAGTTCAACAACAACCTCATCTCAACCTATCTCGCCTGGAAACAGGTTTGTGTTGGTGTCACAGATTGCCTTTCTCGCAGCGGCATGATTCGCGTTCTTTCTCGCTTTTGTAATGTTTGGGTTTCTTTATGGAAAATGATTAACATTTTTTGGTTGCATGTACGTTTGTGTTAACGGGGTGTGTGTATGTGTGAGGGTTTAAATTGTTTTGTGTCGAAATATATGTTAGTAAATGTTAGCTTTAGTTGCGGATTATTGCATCGGAAATATTTTGTTTTGTGACTAATATGTATGAGAGAATTTTTTATTTATTGCACCGTAGTTGGCAGTAAATTATATTCATTCTATGGCTTTGCAATTTTGGTGTCAATTATAACATGTTGATTAATCATTTGTAAACTTGTATACGCAGTGCTATAGTGGAGATACTCTCTGGTTTAGAGGACCCGATGGCTTCCTCACTCCATTTCGAAGAGGACGAAAAGTTGAAATCTCACTTTCCACATTATCCGTCGATTGTCAGAAACGATTCAATTCGGCAAATACAACCCCACCACAACCCAGTACAGAAGTCCTCCCAAATGCATTTCAATTCATCAAATCACCAACAAAATCAAAGTCTTCATCCACAGTCACATCAGTTAAGAGAAGCAACTCAAAACGTACAACAGATACTTCAGTCTGCTAAACAAATTCGTTTACCACAATCGACTCCTCAATGTAGTCAAAACATGAAAATATCATCGCCAACATCAAATCCAACAGCGGTTTACTCAAACGTAGCCAAAGCCTCTCAACAAGTAAATTTCCCCAATAATATGGTCAGTATTAATTTAAATAATAATGTGGACCTAGGGGGATTTGTACCAATTACGTCACCAGGCAGTTCTAGAACACCTACGACAGTAAATATTAATAAAGGAGTGATTACTTGTGGTGCAAGTTCAAGTAGTAATGATCCAAAAGCTAAATTAAAAGAAGCGCTTAGTCAAAGAAATCTTTTGAGGTTAAATTTCGAGCAAGTACCTTCGTCGTGTGACTCTACTGTTCTTCTGTCGTCGTCATCCCCTTCTTTGTCTTCATCGAGTGGTTCTTCTAATAAAACACCCACTTCATCCTCATCAATCAGTCAAACTGCAAGGTTGAAATTATAATCAAAATCAATACTCTTTTAAAATGACGATTTTAAAAATGCCACTGGGCAAACAAACTCCCAATCCCATGTTTGTTCACATTAGATTATCATCATCACTTAATTCATTGATTTCGAAAAAAAATTATCACCCATAGTTTTATTTGTTTTTAAAAGTACAGTTTTATTATAGACAAGTGAATATCAAAAGAGACTCCTTAAACAAACTCGCTAACGCACGCATTTTATAAAATCTTGACGAAACATTAATTATCGAATCATTTAGAACAAATATCATATTTATGAAAAAAAATTTTTAAAACTCCAGCAGCTGAAAGTTGTATAGTGTGCTTGGAGTTTAGATTCGCAATTAGCAGTAATTCATAAGAATTTAATACGATGTAATAAATGGAGAGAACAACTTAACTTAACCGCATTTTGATATTTAAGTTCTTTTTAAAAAAAAAGAAATACGCTTGTATGATGAAAAAATGAAGATGAAATGGAACTTGGATACAATTAGAGTAGGTATATATTTCTGCTGAATTCATTTTACTACGTTCAATGTTTCCGATTTTCCAAGTTATGATTTAAATGTACAGGAAAATATAGTATGGAATATAATTGTATTTGCGAGATATTTGTTGAATGTTATTCTACATTACATTTCTTTCTGTTATTTAACTTCTCAACGTAGGTGTGTTACCCGAGATACTATACTTTATGTAACTAATAATTTCTATTCTAATATGTAGTGTTATTTAATGATGACTATTGACTCTCATCGTTATTACTTAAAACTTGTGAACAAGAAAATTCGATTTGTTGAAAAATGAAAATTGAACGCAATAAAAATAATGAAATCATTGAAGCTTATCAAATTAATTTGTACCGTAGATTTACATCGAATCATCCAATTCTTTTATATAATCCCTTGTTAAAATTTTATTGTACCATTGTTCAACTTTGTAATTAAAAGAACAAGAGCTCAAAATCCGGTATATTAACGGCTGTCATGAAGCGAAGGAACTTTTGCTTAAAAATCAATTTCTGTGTTCAAGACTGAAACATTGAGAATGAAACCTATTTCTTATCTTGAGAACATGAACTTGTCTAACGACTAACCCAAGCGCCATATAATATAATAGATGAATCGCGCTTTGCATACATTGGAATTAGAAATAGTTTTGACGAGAAGACAACGATGCTCGGAATTTAACTAATGGTCTCATCTTCAAAGAAACGAAATCTTTATATGCAGGACATATATGATGTGGAAAGGTTTCATACACACCAACTTTAAAACTTGTACATATATGTGTGTGTATATTTAAAATTGTGAAGTTTCCCTGTTAAGAAGAGATCAGTGTTTGTTTGATGAAACGTGCATAAGCTCTTTCTTCGCGTAGCCCACTGTCTCTGTATACATGACTATGACTTTTAAAACTGAAAAAGTAACTTGTATTTCAGTGTATTGAGGTACTACATAGCATATTACTACTACGGGACGGACGCTTTCTTACATTAAAGAAATATCGTCAAGTTAAATCTTCAAGAAAACTTTTACACAGTTTCCTTTATTCAGTATCTTCTTTAATTTGGTGGAGTGATCATCTTGACTTTTGCATATAGTATTCTCATTATCAAAGTTAAACTAAAGCCCATACCTCAACGTTCAGCTTTAGCTATGATTACTTTGTGAATCTAACCATCAATTTAATGGTATCGAGTGGGGGTATTTTCTAAAGACTTATTTCATCTATACTAAGGAAATCTAAAATCTTTAAATTACTCTGAGTCTGAAACATTGCATAATACCATTTTATAGCAGCAGAGTCAGATCTCTATAGTCAGTGTCACTTAAGAAGGCTATGTCATATTAAAATGTATTAAACCGTGAAAAATACGATTTACTTACTATAGTTTTGCACTTTCAATTTATTAAGTAAGAAAAGTGTATATTTAGCATTTAGACTGTGATATTCTACAGAAATATTGTATGTAGAAGAATGATTTTCTGGTAAATGTCATAATATACAGTAGGAGGAAGAAGAAGGAGAGTAGATTGAAGTTAAACATGTTAATTTAGTGTTATCGATACGTCAAAATAAATAAAACTAAAAGCTCCCGAAGTATAAACGTCATAGGACTTACGATGAGCCTTGTTCTTGTTCAACAACCTTATAATGTTATACTGAGAGAAGATTGCTTCAAGAGTGTTTGCTAAATGAGATTTTTTTACGGAATCGCTTTTACGCAACTGTACTTATCTTTAGAGTAATGATGATGAAAACTGAAACCATAAGGAAAATCAGTGTTGAATGTTAAACAGTGAAAAAAGGGAAATAACATTGTCAAATTAACTTTTTTTTAAAAGAATTGACTATTTCGTAAGTAAACTTTTAAAATATTGAAAAAAATTTAGAATATCCTCTTTTCCTCTGAGAAGATGAGTTTTCTAATTACAATTAATTACAACTCTTTCTATCTCTGTGCTGTGTGGCTGTGGATATGAAGCTATCATGAGATTTTGTGTTTGTGGATCAAACGGAGAAATCTATCATTCATCAATCGTTGAGAAAACTTTCACTTTCTTTTGAAAGAATACTTTTCGCAACTTATTAAATATACATCAAAGAGAAATAAAGTGGGAAAGTGAAAGGTGTTTAAAAAAATCACAATCAAGCAATTGATACAAATGCTACAATCAATCATCTCACTTATATAAGTTTCCAAGGGAAGAATACATTAGCAGTCTCATTTGAGTTCATCACTTGTGAAATTTCAACAGAAATATATTAAAAATTCATTTCCCTTCTCTTATAATTTCATTTACATAGTATAATACACTATATGTACTCATAGTGAAAGTGGAGAAAGTGAATCTTCATATAATTTTTCAAAGTTTTTCTGCAAACTATAGGATCGGATGGTGAGATTTTTGTTGAAAATAGTAATTTTTGATGATGATAGGGATAGATGAATGAGCATTAGGTCAGTTTTTTGTTGTTGTGGTGTGGTTTTGGTTTAAGGGGTTTTGTTGTGGTGTGTAGAGAAGGAGGTCGTGTGAGGAAGTGGTTGTCTAAGTATCTGTCTGTCTGCCACAAGAAAAGGATCACATCAAATCAGATCCCATCCAATGCTCTTTGAATGCTGAGTGAAAGTGGAAGAAATCTTCAAAGGCTTTTTCTTATCTACTTCGTTATTCGTTTGTTCTTCTTTTCTACTTTTTTCTTCTTCTTCTTCTTATATCTTTACCCCTCCTCATATATACATACCTGCTGCCTACACAAAATATAAGGACGGATAGCAAAATATCTGTACAGACAGATTTTTAAAGAGAACCAGAAACGTTTTTCTTGACGCATCAAGCGAGATAGACAGTCTTTTTTCTTCTTGTGATCTGAAATTCTCAACAAACTAACTGCATATGAGGTGTAAAATATAAAAAATAAGAGGAAACTAAAAACACTAACTACTTTCTTCAATGCTCTTTGATACTCATGCTTTCGTATGCAAGTCATTGTCTATGCGTTCACTTATATTCTCACTACTTTATACATCCACACCTTTCACCTAAAATATGCAAACATAGAAATATATTACTGTACCATATACTACACGCGATATTGAATGTGTAAGGATTTTTAAGGAAAAACCACATTCACTCAATCAGTAGTTTTTTGTATTGCAATTTTTTCAATTCATGTATTTTATTATCAGCAAAATAATCTTTAAAATATTAATCTTATCTTTAAATGTCTCATAGCATAATACAGAGCTAATAATATGTTTTTCAAGCATATCTTTGAATAAAGTGTGAAAACAAACAGATTGTCTAATAGTAATTTCATGCATGCCCATGCATGCTAATGTGTGGCTTTATCATCAACGACGAGAGTTTTTCAAGTGTTTTTCCAGAAAAAGAGCAATTTTCCATAAAGTGGAATGTTTGTAGCACTTACTTTTCATTAGAAAATGATTTCACTTGAAGTTACATTTTAATGAATCCACTCAAGTCTCACACACCACTTGTTATCAAAGTTCATTATTTCATCATCATCACTTGAAATGTACTTGCGAGGACTTTACTTCAGTTAAAAGTAAATCGACTAGCTATATACTTTTGTATCTAAATTCTGAGGGATTTGCTTGAGCACACTACTACTGCTGTTCATTGTGTCGTATATTGTAGCTATGTAGGAATTCTCAAGTGCCGAAGACAAAAGCTGTCAAAAATCCTGAGCTATGCAATTTCAAATAGCCATCCCCATGTCTTAAAATCGCAAATTGTCACGTAGCAGCCTCTAAAAAAGTAACATGAAGTGCTTCATATGCATCTCAATGAAATCAACATGTTGTCAAGTTATTATGCCCACAAAGACAATGGAGAAAGTTAAATTCGGGGGGAAAGATTGACATATCTTTTTTTTAATTTAAAAAAGAATAGACGAATAATTTTGTGCATTTTTCCCCCATTCTCTTTTCGTTTAGAATTTAACATTTGAAAATGACAATGATGCCTTTATAAATAGGTAACTGAAAGATCATTTAACACGAATTTATCCCCTTCTAATTGTAATGATAATCAATAAAGAGAGTACTTCTTCTCTGAATTGAATTGGAGTTTTAAATTTAATGTACGTCCATTTATGTTAAAGTACTCTTCTGCACTGTTAAGTATATATACTATACCAAGAGTTTGAGACTTTTAGAATTGAATATAACGTCAATTTAGTAGCAATTTTCGTAGAACCATCAGTTTAAGAAATTAACAGCATTTTTATCTCTTAATAGTCTTTCATTATCTTTCATTATCTGTACTCTTCAACCTATTAAAACAAAATAAAAGACCGTTCTTGAAACTTCAACATACCGTTACTTATATACTGAAGAAAATAAACTGATTTGATATGCATACCCAAATCAAATTAAATCAGTTTATATAAGTATATTAAGAAACCAATAAATAGATGACTTGAATGACAAATATTTCCCCTTTTTGGCATTTCTTCCTAAATACAATTTGGCTCTAGCTAAATATATTATTATTTATATATATTCATAATAATGGAGTACAGAAATTTTTCTTATTTCTAACCATAATAAAATATATTCAAGAATTTTTAGTTTTAAACACTGAATTGCTTATTTTCTAAAGAGAAATAAATGAGGAAATAGAAGATTTGAATTTTTACTCTGTATATTTCATGTGCATGAGACTGTTCTTTTACTTTCTAAAACTATAAACAATATATTACATTGCTATGATGATATAGTTTTAATATTAAAGAGGTAGAAACCAAAACTCTCAATGTTTTAAGGGTTTTCATATAAAATATATTATGTATTTAAAGATGGTAACATAAACACCGGCATGACTCCCATTATGTGGATAGAAAAATAAAATAGTGAGAAAACTGTGGTGAAAGTGGAGTTAATGCTGAATGTGTAACATTCTGCTTCTGTTGTCTGCTAAACATTGACTTGTATATAGCATGTACTAAGCCACTCCTCCGTGATAGTGAATTGAATGTGTTTTACTTTTACTACAAATGACTTGTGTATGTTCTATAAGTGTGGTTATGTTGATATTCAGCTCAAGAAATCGCACATTGAAAGGAAATGTGCGAATTATGTAAATCATCTGCCACCTAACAAACCAACATAACCCTATACTATATATCACATGTCTCCATCACATCATATTCCAAAGTCACCAACATCATAGTATAAAAGGAAATCCTGAAAAATCATCATAAAAATATAATCCACAAAGAGTTATTCTCCATATCTACATTTCCCATTGGATTTTTCATTTTCAACAAGACACATACCCATATATGATATGAGATAAAATTAAATTAACGTTATTTTCTGTAGGATTTATGACAATCAAATCATGACAACAATTTAGATATGAAAATCATTACTGCTTTTAACACTAGAACCTTGATTTGTTCCTATAAAGAGTTGTCCCCGTAAGTATAGAGGGACTGATGCATTATTAGTATTACATAGTAAAATGTTTGTTTCCAAATGCTATGATAGAACTTTGTGTGGCTTGGCCCAAGATTCCTGAATACTCGCTAAATCAACCGCAGAAGAAGACGCAATGAATGTCTTCTAGTTGATAACATTCGTCATTTTTATTGCTTGAATTTTTGTTGAAACTTTTCAAATTTCAAATGGGAATTTATTACTGCAGGATGAGTATGATGGGGTAAAAGCATGGTTTGCTTTAGGGTTAATAATCAGTTATGTCGACATCTATGACAGTAATAATGCGGAAACAAATCTACTTTTTATTCATATTACAAGATTTTATTTCGTTCATTGAGATTTTAAATTTACGGCAATTTTTTAAGGTTATCCTCGTAATTTAAGTAAACCTTTGCATGGAATTGTAATGCCATATAAAATAAAATGGGGTGAGAAAACTGAAAACTCTAGACGGGATGACTTCCTTATTTTGGCAAAGTGTTTTATGTTTCGTACACGAGTTATCCTTCCCTCATTTTGATCTCCTTGATCTTAATTGTCTTGCTTAATTCGTTGTTTTTAACTTTGCCATTCGTTAAACTAACAGACATAAGTTTTTCTTTGAAACATTGACGTAATTAACTGATGAGATACATTATTCAATGCGTAAGTAGTTAAAGTGTTGGAATAATCACATAATGTAATACAGACAAAGTTATCCAACATTGATTTTGCCAAGACTTTTAAGAAAGAGCGTAAAAAACCTATCCTTTGAAATAAATAGGAAGAAAAGATAATAAATTGCTTCTGTTTTTTTGGTAAACGGAAACATAAACGTAGGAAGAAAGCATAATGGGTTGTCTTGTACTGATAATATTAAGCAGGTAATAAATTAATTTCCACAGGCAAAAAATATATATCAGGGTATGCTATATTTATTAACATGGCTATTCTCTGTATACAGTTGGTTAAAAGTTAAAATGATGATGCCAATTCCAGAACACCTACACGGAAAAATAACACTGTATCTAATGCAAATAATATTTACACTTGGAGACACCACATTGAAGGATTTAAATCATTAGGACCACGATGTTATGTGCGGATGCTTAAGATTTATTTGAAGGAGTCATAGCTTCTGTGAAGGGAAAAATCTCTGAGGAGTTTTCATTTGTTGTCCATCCAAATGTCGTTTATTATCTTTAGGATAATGAGAGATATTCATTAAGACGTTGTTGGTTTTTGCAGTTAGAAGCCACACGTATTTAACTTGTAACCCATAAATCATCGAATAAATTTTAAGTCTGAAGGGGAAAACTATTTTTCTTCATTGTCCTCCAGTAAATTGAGTATCCTTGGGAAAGATGCAGTATGGTATCTCGCATCACGAGGATAATGATGATGACACAATGGCACACTTTTAAGATACCATGGAACGAGAAACGTGACATGAATGACAGTTCACAAGTAGACATCTCGCAAAATACAAGATTTGATGACAAGAAGAAAGTAAAAAAAAACCACCACAAATTATTATCCATTGACTCATACTCTATAAGTATATATCGTATAAACCAATACCATTCCATTTTACACCATTATTATAGCACTAATATAGATAAGCTAAATATATACCAGGACTATGAAACTATGATACCCACAAAAAATCATGCTCTATTTTTAAAACTAAAGCTATAATACGTAGGTTGCTGTGAGTTGTGCTGTGCGTGTCACTTTCCACAATAGCACATTAACTGATTTTGGCCAAGGATGCTATTTCACTATTTCCATCCGAATCTATTAAGCAGTTGGCTAATATCTTTATCGCCAATATACAGCTGAAATTAGATAATGCCAAAATTTAAAGTACGAGTACAACGATCACACTACTATTATTATCAATACAGTGACAATATGACATAAGTACCTGTAGGTCATATAAATAGTCCATACAATACAAAAAAGTAATATAAAAAAAGTATAAGACCTAATATTCAATTGAATATATGGGTTGTGTGATGTGAATGATGAAAAAATATATAGTTCATTTCCATTTGGTTATTTTTGTTTTTCCTTCCTGTGGGTTATATTCTAGCTAGAGGGATGTTAAAACAAGTTCAAGTTCACTGTTTGCATCCATCTGCGTGTAGTCATAAAAAGAGAGACAGTTGACACAAAGAATTATTTACATGCAGGCAATGAACAATGTACTTGTGTGATAAAAAACAAAGCTATCACTATCATGCTAATGATAAAAAACCCAGCGATTTCTCAGTGCCAAATTGAAAGACATTCATACAGTAATTGGGCATAGGTATTTGTGTATGTGGTCTGTATAATTTAAGTGTTGCCAAGAGTCAACGTAAAAATCATTTTTCTTCTTAGCAGGTGCTAGAAGACAAGAGAAAGATGTTATAATCTAATAGCTATGGTATAAATAAGAGGTGGCAATGGCAACACACACCGTGAACATTGATTTCCCTACATAAGTTTGTTAAGATGAAGATTTTTTATATTTTTTTCAGAGTGGGAAGAAACGATTGTTTATAAATGTTCGCTGACACACTTGAAGAATAAACGCTATATTCTCAAAGTTAGAGTCCACGACCTAGTTGGCTTGAGGGCAAGGTCATATGTCGACAATGATCAAATCCAATGGAGCATTTTTTGTTCTCAGACTGTTCCGTTTCATTAGCTTGCTTTGATGTGCTGTGCAAAGATTTACAGTCCCTTGCATCCGGCACCTGCAACATAACTAGTCTCATAAACGTCAACTTTACTGTCAACAACATGCTCCGTTGAATGTCCATAAATAATTGGCATAAAATGTAAACTTCTCTGCGCTTTAAAACCCTATATAGAGATAGATAGTATATGATGACGGAGATTTCCTCAATTGGATGGATACTCATCATTCTATAAACCGAATTTCTATTGAATGGCATACCTTCATGATTAGTCAGCTTCATAATCATCAGCTTATGAAAATATTACACTAACACCAAAAAAAGGGTCAAGGTATTTAGAAAATTTTATTAGCTTTTCGTGTCGAAGTTGATGAGATATATACATATTACAACTGTAGAAGTTTAATGAATACTTTTAAAACCCCGAAAATTATTTATTATTTAAAGTCGCATTTTTACGAGATTTTCATTTTATTGATACATTTTTGATTGTGATTTTATTTTTGTATCTTTATTGAGAAGGGATTTGGGTAAAGTTTTGATTTTATATATTTTTAATCACGTGATAATAAATCCAAAAGGGAAAATGAATGATGGTATGATGTTCTATGCCAAAGTCATGGAATGACAAGGATATCATTTCCTGATGGTTCAAATCATTCTCGCCATTTGATTTTATAAGTTTCAACTTAAGCACTATATGTACAATTACAGTTTTATGCTAGACGTTTACTCCGATCGTTTTATTCGACTCGGTCTTTGACGATGAGTGAGTTTTCGTACTTTTGGCCTCCGTCGATTCCCTCTCTTTGACTTGGCCATGTTATGATTTCCATCGAAGCAGCAAGGTTGACGCCAACGGACTGAAACACTCTTAATTTCAAATCGTTATTCTCCATTAGCCATGTCATCTTATGAAAATCTTACGTCTTATCTTTCTCCAGGGGCTGCTTTCTTTCTTCCACCATTTGAACATCACATTTATTTCATTCCCTCATTCATTTTATCCTTTATTTCCTAAGCTGGGGGTAAAAATTAATTCTCATCACCGAATAATCCTTACGGTTACTTTAATTAATGTCTTCATTTTTTTTAAACTCTATTCATATATTACTGTTCCTTGTTGGCTCATTACTTTTAATAAACCATGTCTTTTTACCTACTCGTAATAAAGATGAATTTATTATTATTATCATCGATAAAATTCTTTCCATTTTGTTCTTATGCAATCAATATGATAAACATATTTTTGCTCTTTGAAGACAACAGTAGGGACATAATTTGAAAAAGCACAAGGGCTATGTTGACTGGATCTAACTAGACCTAATTTGTAGAAGAGACATAGTTAAAAGTCAGAATGTTTACTCAACCTGTTTACACACCTCTTTATGTTACTAAAGTCATAATTCGACAAGATAATAATGAGCTCTTCTGGATTTTACTTTTGCCAAAACACGACAGTAGATGACAAGCTGACATTGGGAAATTCGCTAATTGATTGATGAGAGACATTATTAAATTATTTTTTTCTCTGATTATTTCAATACAGGTAGTCCTCAGTAAAAGAATCTATCCATAAGCAATAAATAGCAGGGTGAAATTCTTGATAATTTCTCAGTCTCATATTCAGTAGAGAAGTACTTTACAAACAACTAAAGCTAAAATTAACGAAGTGAACCTAGAACAGTGTTTACTTTCACATGGGAGTGAGATTGTTAATTGTTGTAGGAAAGGTGCCAGTACGGAACATATACAACGTGTTCTATTGTATTCCTTCATCTAACTCATCCATCTGAAATCAACCTTGCTCTACATGCACTGGGATTAAAATTTTAAATTCTTTGCTCTGCCAACGAGTGGGTATAGTATAATATAAAGTCATAGGTAGATTACATGACATGAGATTTTTCATTTGATATTATCGTTCTAATCAATGCAATTCATCCATGAAACTCAAATAAAATCATTATTAGCAGTTAGAGTATGTTGTATGTATATCGTTTTACGTTTCCATATATAATTTTTAGAGTTCAGTCCAGAGTATCAAAATTTGAGCTCTTCTCTGTCTACTCTCAAAAAAAGATTTGAAATCGACAACTCTTTAAATTATTTTGAAAGCGGATGTTCATAGAATTAGCTATTATCCGAGTTTGAATAAACTTAAATGGATTTACATGTGTTTTATGTTAATAGAAGATAGAGAAACGTGTTTATTTTTCTGTGCCTTCTGCTCGTTCTATCTCTACTTGAATGAATCCACAAATTTCTCAACGGAATGGAACAAAGAAAACTGTTTTACAGAAAAGGTCAAGCATAAATGTACTCATGTGCCATTATTATTCTTTCAAATCTGACTGTTTTTTAGACAAATTTAATATAGCTATTTGTATAGAAACCAAATTCTGTATTCATAACAAGAAGTGAATGGTGGTAATTTTACAATTTATATTCTGTAGTGGTGTATAATGAATGACAGGTATCTATATCATTATCATTATACACTTTTTTTATTTTACCGGAATATGAAATTTTTCTTTCATAAAAAGTATTCATCCTTCTTTTTCAGATATAGTAAAATTCCTGTAAATAGGAATATCTGATGAAGCATATGTATTGTATTGTTCCAATTTCAAATTAAAATTGCATAATACATATATAGGTACATTGTATATGTAATGTATTATTCAATTGTGTCAACATCTTTTTTGGTCGCCAAAGTAAAGGTCTCTTAAATTAAGTTATTTGAATTAAAATGAGTAGAATTCAAATGGGAATATAAATAATATAAGTGTGCTCACTGGGGTTCTTGGTATAAAATTCTGAGCATATTCTCATGCTTTTATTCTCTGAAAGTATTCTTTTCTTGTTAGATATGGTAAATTGTGTATGAATATGTATATAATATTTCATCTGAAGGCTTCTTTCACTTCTCCTTATTGGATTAGAAGAAAAGGCCGTAAAATTACTTTTTCAGATGACGGCCAGAAAATGAGCAAATAGATGTAGGAATAGGAGCAGTGAAAAAGTATCACGTCACCATGATGAAATATTCATTTTTATGTTTGACATAAATTCTACACCTTTGTTATTCACTCATATTATACTCTACTTTTATCATATTAAAATGAATACTTGAGTTCCCTTCCCATAAAATATTTATTTTACTTCCCTATTCATACAATAATAAAACTGTATTAATTTCAAATAATTAATAATTGATAAATACAGAATTGAATAGTTCTTTAAATTGGCCATGATTCCATTGAGCACCATAAAAACATACGTACAATAATAATATTTACAAATATTAATTGACACTCATTATAACCATTTATAACCTTTCTCAAGCTTAATACAATATGGTAATTGATATTCTCATCCACTTTCGCTATCATACTCCTAATATTTATTAACTGTACAGACCTTTTGGATAAATATTTATATTTCCGATACTTGAGCGATATTTTCATAAATATTTTGTTGATTTTAAGAAATTGTAAGATAAAAGTGCTATATAACTAATAAACCTACATTGGATAAATATTACATGAGATATGAAGGCACAAAGGAAGGAAACCCTGGTGTATTTGTAATTTGTAGAAATATATTTATTATGAAATCATTCCACATAGAGTCTGTTGTAAATCACAATGTACTTCTAGAATTTATAAATCACAAAATGTTCCCATTATTATTCTCATGTTCCGCTTCCGTTGTTATTATTCATCATGATGAAGGAAGTTATTGTGTAAGCTTATGTAAATAATGAAATTGTTTCTCCCTTTCGTCTTCTTCCTCTGTCTCAAAGTAGTTGCTTATCTTGACAAATGACGCTGATTAGGATTACACGGAGTGACAATGAGCACGTGCGTACTCTAACATCTTCACAATTTCTCAGAATCAAATCTTTAACCTTTCTTCAGAACTAGAAATAGTAGAATAATAATACAATGAATAAGGAATATCTTTATTTTCTATTTCAAATTTTAACAAACACATTAAAATTATACCTCTATTAAATTTATTTTAGTTATTTAAAACCAGGTAGTTTCTTTTTGTTTCTCATGTAATCCTGTTTTCTTTAAAGATGTATTTAAATATCTTTTAGATATCAAATTTGTTCAAATCACTTTTATACTATACTTTTTATTCTATTAATATTCAGAAGAATAAATATTATTTTTGCAAACAGCAGCATTTGCTAAAGAAAGGTATAAAAAATCAAAATGTAGCTGAAATTGACAGTTGCATTTAGACGAGTCGTTTTTAAACATATCACTTACATTAAAAGTTCTGTTCTGAGAGTTATGTGAGTAATATTAAAAATGACATGAAAGATTTTTACAAGACTATTTTCTCGGAGAAAAAAGAAACTTAATTCATGGGTTTTTTCTTCATCTTAAATAGTACATAGTATAAGGGATATAAGAGATTTTTAGATGACGAATGACACTTGGCTGTCAATTGCGAGATAGATTTGTATTTTCCATGAAATCTGGATCTGAAAAGGAATTCATTCATTCAAGTCCCCTAGAAAATCAGTCGTGCAACTAAAGCATTTTCTGTGAAATGAAATTATTCATTGGAGCATTGGAAATAAGATGAATTTCAATTAAATACGAATTACATATGCATGTGCTCAATTAAAAAATCTTTGAATCTTAAAAAAGAACCTTAGAATCCATTTGTGTGTTTCAATTTTCTTTTACTTATTAATATAAAGTTCCATTTTTAGCTCGAGCCAGGGCTTATGGGATCATCATGTCTGTCTGTCTGTCTGTCTGTCTGTGGTCAAGATATCTCAAGAACGCGTCAACCGATCTTCATGAAATTTTGCAC